>RJWT010038807.1:0-12795 GCA_004365215.1 Cuniculus paca | reverse complement strand
AGGGCAATGGCAAGTTCCGGAAGACTCCTTCGTAAAGACCTAACCCCCCTCACCACCACAGCCCTCAGGACCCAGCCCAAACACACGTCTTCAGGCAGTAGTACACGCAAACCACCTCCTCCCATGGCACCAGGCGCAGAGGGTCTCAGAGGACGCCCTATGGGAACGCAGTGTGCTGTGATGTGCGGCTTGCACTATTGCTGATGGAGAGTGTAGCTTGTGTACACACAGAGTGAGGAGGCAGGAAAGGAGAGGGAGGACCCAGGATTTCCTAGGAGCTGTGAGCAGAGCCCCTGAGTGGGTGACCCCCCAGGCCTCAGCTCTGCGCGACTGCGGAAGTAGGTTTCGTTGTGCAATGGCTTATTCAGGGGGGCAGAAGTTCCTCCACCCAGAAAGAAGTCCTGGCGTCCATCCGTCTTCACCACCCATTGAACACAACCTTTTGTTCCACAGCAGGAAAATCCCCCATCTCTTTGTTGCCGGGACAACGTTCCTCCTCATAGGTGAAAAGCAGCTCCCACAGATCTGGGTGGCTGTGTGTGTTTGTGTCCAGGACGCTTGCTTTTGGCTTTGAATGGGATGGGACAGGTGGAAGAAATCATGTGGGGAAGAGTTAATGGTGTTGCAGCAGAGCATTTATTGATGTTTTTGAAAATGTCAGTTTGTAATAGAGATGGTATCTTTTTGGTGCCTAACATGCTTGCGTAGGAGTGGGGAAGCTAGAGAGAGAAGCAGCACATAGCATGAATTTTTCTGTGTAGATCATTTCTTTAATGGCACCCCTTGTGCTAATTTTGCTTCCGGTGGTTGGTACCACATTATTCCTGTTTCTCTACCATTCTTCTTCCTCCAGGCTCCCAGTGCGTAATGTACAACACACTCAGCTTGTTTGGGGGCTGCTTAAACAGCTGGATATGACTTCCCTCCGCGTTCAGTTAGATAAGCGAATGTCATTTCATGGGAGATCGTGGGAAGCTTGAGCTCATTCGAGAAACCAGCAAAGATCAGAAGCAAAACAGAGATGAAAGATGGAATTGCAGTTTTCATGGAAACTGGCTGTTCCAGGCGTATGTTGATGAGATGCCTGTATTTTATACTCATTGGCTACATCATTAGCATTGACTTAATGTGTTAAAATGGCTTTTTGATAATGTTGGTTGCAGCTGATTTTTTTGGTTAAATATTTTTTTTCTCAAGAAGCGAAATTAGAACAATGAGAGTGGAACTAGTTGTCTGCCAGGGCTGATCTCTGTCAGATCCAAAGTTTGCTCACCAGACCATGGAGGTGTTGGGTTCATTTGGAGAATTTGAGTTTTACACTGATGTAGTGAAGTCCACAGATGGTGACTTCTTAGAAAGAGAAGCATTGACCAGCTCATCTTACTAAGTATCTGGGCCTCCTTTACAGTGTTATTTTCATAATACAGTCTTATCACAAACTATAATTTCATTTACAGTTTTCTCTTCAGAGATAACCTCTGGCTATTTCCTAGGATGACAAATACAAGTTCAGTTATTACTGAATTGATTTTCTGGAGAAACACTGGAAACAACTTAAATGTCTATACAGACTTGAAGTAGAAGATGGTATATTTAAAACAACATTAAACCACTAAAAGGAACACTCTCCATTTATACACATGAACACAGATTGATCTCAGAAACATAATGTTGAGTGATAGGAAAGTATCATTTAACTTCTGTTTTAAAACCATGTGTATATATGGCACTGCATAGGGTACTCTATGGATGTGGAATTATTTGTGTGTGTGAAATAAATTCAAAAGATACAAAAATACGTGATAATAATCAGTTCTTCAGATAAGAAGGAATGGGAATAATTGTATCCATCATAGCTTTTATTTTTATTTAAAAATCTGAAAATGCAACAAAATATTACTTGTTGCTTCTGGGTAGTAGATGTATGGTTACCCTCATATTATTCTTGTACTTGACTCTGTGTTTAAAACTGTTCCCCCCAAAAAAGTCTTACATTAATTTTTCAAAATTTATAAAATAATGAACATTACAAAGAAAAAGTAACAAGCTTTCATGATCTGATATATAACCTTGAACCACAGTGTTTGATTAACGATTGGTCATCTTTAAGCAAACATTTAACCAGCTGTCCACTTGTATGGGATTGAATGAATCATTGCTTAAACACATGAATATATTATAAACATTTCACTTAACGGATGGCAAATATGCTGATTAATATAATTAGTACGTAGTCTGTACAGTGTTTATTAATGTATTCTCCCATCACTGAGTGCAGTTTGTCTTCTTAGAATTAGTTCCCTGGTTGACTAGGAATCTCAGCCTTTTAAACTGTGGCATCCCTTGATCGATTTTCCTTTCACCATTTCTTCTCAAAGTGTTTTCTCCAAATTTTGTGTTAGTTTTCCTCACTAGTTTGGAGGGAAGTGACTGCGGTAAGCACTGGCGCATCCTCGAATCTCACTTTTACTTAGTTACTAGTTTACTTGTGGCCTTGGGCGTGCCGCCTCCCATTGCCTCTGAGTCCCCCGCCCCGTGCGCTGGCTGCCGAGCCTTGGATGCCAAGCCTTGGATGCCAGCCTGGCTGCGGGAATGCCAGACCCCTGCGGAGCCCTCTGCTGCCTGCCTCTGTCGCCTGCCTCTCTCCTGGTTTCCTGACTGCAAAATGGAAGCAAAGGCGCCCCCTCATCTCCCCCTGGCAGTTGAAGCTTCACCCCCGGCAGCCTGCAGTCTCTTTCCTCACCTCACGCTGTGTCTCCTCTGGTTTCCAAGCCGCCTCCCCAGTGTGGCAGGACCGAGCCTGCTTGCCTAGAGCTCGCTCTATCTGAATGCCTTTTTCTCGTGCTGTCCTGGAACCTGCCTTAGAAACTGTCCCCCTGCAAACCTTGCTCAGATAGTACCAGGAACATGACTGGTAATGGAACTGTACCAACTGAGCCGCCGCTGGGGTCAGACCCAGGGCCTTCTGCGTGCTGGGCTAGTGCTGCACCACTGTGCCGCACCCGGTCACAGACCGTCCTGAGCGCTCCCAGCACTTAGTTCATTTTGTCACACTACAGGCGCTAGATGGGCCCTGGCACATGTGATATAGGGAAACAAACTCCCACCCTGCTGGACCTCTGGAAGAGTTTATGTTCTCTAAAATAGAAGAAGGAATTTTAGGAACAAGGGAGGTTAAGAGCAAAATATATTTATGAAGTGTTATGGTTGATACATTGTGTCAACTTAAGCAATTTAAAAGTTTAACTGAGAGACTCAGCAGGGAGCCAGGGTTCCTTCTTTGTAAAATTCCTCAGCCTGTGCAAGGAGGAGGGCAAGGAGATTTTGTGAGTGCTGCACACGCCCTGGAAGTGGGTACCTGCTTACCATATAAGGGAGGAGAAGAGGCTTCTTCCCCGCTTTGGCTCTGGCTGCTTTTGCTGGCTGCTTCCTTGACTTGTTGCCCCTGTGCCATGCCACCCTGCCTTGGAGCCAGCTGATTATGGACTGAAACCTCCACAAACTGTAAGCTAAATAAACCTTTCCTTCCTTCATTTTGGGCATCAGGTATTTAGTTTCAGCAACCAGAAAAAGGTAATTGAGACATTAAGGAAAGAAAGCTTCTGACAGAGAGAGACACAGACAGAGGGGTCCTTGGGTTGCTAAGGACCCCGCCTTTTCTGGGGATTTTTATAAGAGCGAAGAAAACAATGAGGTGAGGCAGGGTAAAGGTGGGGGAAAATGGGAAATTGCAAGGTGGGCATGAGGTGGGACAGAACTGTGATCAATAAGGTCACGAGTATAATTGCTCAGGCAAAACCGATTACATTGGGGACAAATGGGGAGGTGAGTCATGTAGCAAGTGGGCATGAAACAGAACGGGGGCTTTTCCTGGAGGGGCTGGGTCAGTGGCTCTTCCTGGCTTCCTCGAGGTGCTGGATACCTATTTAGAATATCAGTCCCTGATGTTTATCCTTAGGAAGGATGTGGGTGTATTCATTTCATCTTTTGTCTTGAGGTCTGGCCCACAGCGGAGATGCCTGTCTCCCCGAAAGTTGCAAGGTATCATCAGGTCTTCTGCACTGGCTCCTTTGAGCACTCAGCCCTGTCTGACCGCCTACAATATTCCTACCTAACTTCGCTGTCTATGACAGCTGCAAGGTGCTCAGAGGGAGTTTGTGGAAGTGAGCTGAGTCCAAGGGACTTTGGGAAGTTTGGGCGCTGATAAGCACAGGACAGATCCTGCTGGAGCACCTCGGGGAGTGAAGCTTCAAAGCCCCAGGTTGAGCCAGGTGCTGCCTTTGGACCGCAGGTTAGCATTTTTCATGTTCCAGGGCTGGTCCCTGCCGCTGTCTCACACACCTCCTGGTGAACTTATAAATGCCTGGGGGCTTCTCATGCAGTGTTTCTGGTGCATAAAATTAAGTGAATTTAACTGTGCTCCTCAGAGCTGCACCCAGCCCTCAATGCCGTATTCTTGACTGTTACAGTCGTGTGTGCAGAACACGTACATAGCGGGCTTCTGTTCTGCCTGGGCTCTGGCTCCTGTAGAGCTGGCGATGCCGTCTCAGCCCTCCCAGTCTGCCGATGTGGGAGGCAAACACTGACCGCGTAGGAGAGGCTGGTTGTCTGCTGGTGCACCCGGGTGAGTCAGTTTCTCTGACACCGCGTGAAGCTGGTTGCCCTGGCAGAGAATCCCTTGATTCCCACGGGTGATGTAGATCATTCTCTGTGACAGTAAAAATAAGCTAAAAACAGCCAAATGACTTTTAAGTGTGTTTGTCCATCCCCCGCCCTCCTGTGACTGATTGATGTGGGCAAAATTGGTGTCGAGGGGCATGAAATGAATTGATGCCATTTGTGAAACCTGCTGCTTTTAGATGAGGTTGGGACCCTCACGGAGTAACCAGAGGGTTAGTGCTCCTTTAAAGTGGTTTTCCAGGTCAGTTTAGCAAGAGTTTTTACATTATGTGATCCGTTTCTAGGTGAGCCGCCTGAAAGGCAGCAAGGCAGAAGGAGGACACATTAATTTTGATACCAAGGATCTGGGTCCAGTCCCAACCAGCCACTTGCTGGCTGTGTGTGTGGTCCTGGGCAGCTTCGCTGTGTGAGCCTCACAGTCCTCTGTCAAGGAGGACGAACAATGCTGACTTTGTCCTTGGGAGGAAGTCAGGTAGGGAGAGCTCAGGGGCCTGTTCTCCGCGCACAGTGAGTTATGTCAGCTCTCATGATCTGAGTTCGAACATTAACACACAGCTTACTCATTCACTGGCTTGGTGGCGAGCCTGAGGTTCAGGGTCACTCATGAGTTCCTCTCTGGAACAACTACCTTTGGAAAGTTTTCTGATGTCTGACTTCAAACCTCTTTCCAGAATTTCCACATACTACATTTGGATTAAATAAATACATTCCATTCTCAGTGAACCACACCATTGGAAAGTGTAAAAGAAGGGAGTAGAGGGCACAGAGAAAAGACTTTTTCTTACACATCTCCAGTGTGTTTTACTTTTTATTTTGAGACAGGGTCTCACTAAGTCACCAAGTTTCCCAGCTTGGGATAGAGCTTGCGATCCTCCTGCCTCAGCTTCCCAGAGTGCTGGAATTTACAGGAATGTGCTACCCCATCCAGTTAAACAAATGAAAGTCATAGTAAGAAAATACATCTGGACATGAACAGCGAGTTTTGGCCGTGGGCTGTTTCTGAAAGGCTCCCAGGCTGACATAGTCCTGTGGTTTGCAGTGACTGTCTTGGAGCTGTCTTCCTGCAGCATCTACCTCCTGCTCTGAGCCGCCCTGGCCTCTCACATCTGTCGGGTATTGGGGTATTGGGGTGGCGTGGGGAGTCCCTGAGGCTTTGTAAATGCAGCCCATTTTCCCCTTGGTGAGGAGTGCAGGCTGAGGCCCATTGCCTCTGCCCAGACTTCTTACTTCAGACCTGCCCTTGACTTTCTCCAGGCCCTGTGGTTGGCCAGAGATTACAGAAGCCCCTGGCCTGCGCCCCTTCCCCGTAGGTTTTTTTTTTTTTTTGCGGCACCGGGGATTGAACTCATGACCTTGCGCATGCCGGGCAGGCGCTTAGACCGCTGAGCTAAATCCCCAGCCCTTGTCTTTTTGAGACAGGGTCTCACTATGCCGTTCAGGCTGGCCTTGAGCTCATTTTGTAGCCCAGGCTGGTCTTGAACTCACAACGATCCGCCTGTCTCAGCCTCCCGAGTGCTGGGATTACAGGTGTGAGCCACCACGCCTGGCAGGTTTTGTTTTTTTTTTTTTTTTAATTGTTGGAAGGGATTCCTGTCCCTTGCGTTCTTGCAGGCGAAGGGGTGTGGCTCCGGGTTCAGGAGCCCTTAGGCAAGGTCAGCAGAGCTATGACAGGAATCCGCGCAATGTCTACCGCCCTCTCTAGCTGGCCCCTTGACTTGGAGTTCACCCCACACCAGCTACTCCGGGACGCTTGGAGTTAACTGTGGCTCCTGGCGGAAGCCAAGGGCAAATGCCGTCTCCAATGCGGCAAAATAAAGGGCGGAGGGTTTGACTTTTATTTTCCTTAGAAAATATTTTTTTTAGGGAGTCATAAAATTTACATAAGATATATTTTGCTTTCTTAACCATTTTGGAGTGTTAAATACAGGCACAGTGCAGGGCAGCCAATCTCCAGACTATTTTCATTTTGCAAAAACAAAACTGTGTACTCCTTAACATCTTAAAAAATACTTTTTAAAGGAAAAAGAAGAGTTTCCCAACATGTGAAATGACACAAAATTCACATTTCGGTGTCCATGGAGTCTGTGGCCACGTGTTGATTTTCACGCCGTGTGTGGGGACGGGCTGGGGGGGTCATGCTGGGGCGGCAGAGGCAGTGACTGTGACAGACTGGGCTGCAAAGTGTGACGTGTGTGCGTGTGGCCCCTTCCGGAACACACAGAGTTTAGTTGGGGCCATGGGGTGGGGTCAGGAGGAAGAGATGGACCCGAGCAGGTGTCCTAACCCTAACCGCTTACAGAAGCAAGTCCCGGCTGACTGCAGGTCCTGTCTCTGTTGTGACAGCTGATTTACGGGCCGTGTGTTGGTTGCATTACTGTGGATCATATTATTCAATACATATTGCTGACCTGCTGACTTCCCATCTTAATATTAAAATTAGGCTACAATGAGCTCCTCCATCCTTGATAAGTCTGTCTTCGCCTTGCTTAGTCTAAATCAATCAGCTCCCTATCAATCACCTTTTACGGTTCTAATGATGATCTTTCCAGGTGAGTGTAATAAGCTGGTTTTTCTCCCTCTGTGAGAAGGATGAAAGCAGTTACATGGATAACGTAAATGCAGATGATAAAATCTTCATAGAGTCTTTTGACTGAAGAGGGAAATGAGCTTGAATGAAGGCGTCTCTCCTGCTCATTAAATTCAGATGTTGAGGGCTCCCTATCAGGACTCTTTTAGTTACCGGTGCTCCTGCCAGGCGGGGTGTCCTCTAGCTGTGGCTACTGTGGCCTTGTGGGGTAGACAGGGCAGATGATGCCCTCTACTGTTGGCAAACTTGGACCCAAGGTTCATGAGGCTTTTGTCAGGGTTGGAAACACCAGTGTTGTGTCAGGTCTGGTATTGACGTCAGTGACTGAGGGCTCAGACAGGACATTGCTCCCAGAAAGAATTCCAAGTTTTATGTAAATGGGAGGAAGGACTTGTGCATTTCACTCGTGGATCGGTGACAATACTGAGCTTTTCTTGGTTACACAATGCAGGTTTTTTCCTCTTGGTCCACACAGTTACTCAAAATACTCTTCTTACTCTCTCTTGCCTTTTTCCTTCCCCTCTTTCTGAGTTTTGTGTAGCTGATGCAGATCGTCCCAGTTCCCTCTTTGGGCTTGGAGGTGGAGGCTGTTTGAAGCCCTTCTAGGATGCAGAAAATTCCATGGTGATTTTGGAGCATTTGCATCTTCTTACAGAGACCCCGCTGTCCTCAAGAAAGGGTTGTCCCCACTAAAAATATTGTAGGAAGACAAAGGAAATTTAATTAAAAATTTGAAACATACAGGTACCATGAGAGTTGGGGGTGAGGAGTAAATCTTTCACTTTATTGATGGATTGATTTTACTGGAACCTAGGGCTTTCTCACTGAGCTACATCCCCAGCCCTTTTTTATTTTTTCAGACAGGGTCTTGCTAAGGTGCCCAGGGTGTGCTCAAACTTACAAACCTCCTGCTTCAGCCGCCCAGAGGGCTATGATTTCAGGTGTTCACTACCATGCCTGGCTGTCTTTGGTGTTAAGCAGTGTGATTTAGAAGCCCTCTATTCATTTTGGGTGGGAAAATCTTGAATGATCTCTCCTCCTGATGACCTCATCTACCAGCTCACACTGGCTGGAAGGAAACCTCCTGGGCACAGTGGAGGTGGGGAATGCAGCCATACTGTGCGTCAGGTAGTCATCCTGGGTACAGCCAACTTCTTGATGTGGGGAAATCAGCTTTGTTAGTCTAAGAATTGGCCCAGTTGGCTGAGAATTGTGAGACTGAAAATGTGTGTTGATTTTTCTTTTCCTTTTCAATGGGACACTCGTATGAGGCAGCAGGCCACTGTGTGACTCCAGGTGGCCACCTTCTGAGCCATCTCTTCCTGCTGACTGTCATCCCCTGAATCAGAAAGGACAGATGATGTTGTTCAAGCTCTCCTTTCATGGCTGTTACAAATTTTGCTGCTATCACAGTCATTTTCCAAGCTAGGTGGTAAAGTAGAAGATATCCTTGTTAGGATTTATTCATATCCCTGGCATGGTGATGCATGCCTGTAATCCCAGCCTGTAGGGAGACTGAGGCAAGAGGACCCCAAATTTGGGCCAGCCTAGGCAATTTAGCAAGACTGTGTCTCAAAATAAAAAATAATAGGGATGTAGCTCCTTGGTAGAGCACTTATCTAGCCTGCAGGAGCCCCTGGCTTCCATCCAAGGAAAGAAGGAACCATTTCCTTCTTGGTCTAGACTCTGCTGATTCTAGAGAAATAGCACTCAACAAAATAGATCTAGAAGCTGTGCTCATGGAACCAGGGTTTGGAAGTGAGAAGCATGCTTTATAGACAATTCCACAAACAACTTTTTGGCACCGGGGATCAAACTCACAACCTTGTGCTTGCCAGGCAGGTGCTTACGCCACTGAGCTAAATCCCCAGCTCCTACAACTGCACTTTTTAAAAGACAAATGAGGACCATGAAAGAGCCACTGGGCATCATTTGCTAAATGTTCCACTTAGCAAGGCTAGCTGTCTCACATTGACAGGTGCTAACAATTATATAGAATTTTAAGCCCTTCAGGATAGCTCTCTGTGTACTACAGTCAAGGGTCATTATAAGAAAATCATATTCAGTAGAAGATATAAGGAGGAACTTTTAATTTGGGAACAAACTCATAAAATACATGCTCTTTGGTTTTTGTTCTCACTTCACTGGACTTCCTTTGTGTTTGGGAGTTTAAGGGACTCCTTAGTTAAGTCTTCAGAGGCCCCATATTAAAGTACAAATCTGCAGGAAAATTTCACATAGATTGCAGTGTTGCCCACTCTGTAATTGATTGGTGGTGGCTGCCTGCAGTGTGTCATCTAGAAAGATTTGTTGTTTGGTTGCACTTCAGACTGCTGTGGGGGATTGGTGATGTCTGCCCTGGGTAACCTGGGGAATGGTTGTTACTTTGACCCAAACTCTCACCAGTTCACATTTCAGGTAGTAGGGAAGATTTTTAGGGCTGGGCTCAAATGAGGCCTTAGGGGTGGAAAGAAGACTCTGAACTCTGAGAGGACAGCAGAAACAGATATATTCAATTTTATCAAGAGCTACAAGGACCCTGGCCGCTCTTGAGCGTGAACTATGAAACAGTTTGGGGTTACTCTAAATTTTGTCCACAGCAGTGTCTGTCACAATAGGCAGTCTCTTTCAGTGATGGCAAATCTTTTTCTTTTTTTTTTTTTTTTTTGCGGCACTGGGGATTGAGCTCACGACATTGTGCTTGCCGGGCAGGCACTTAGACCACTGAGCTAGATCCCCAGCCATGTTTTTGAGACAGGGTCTCACTATGCCATTCAGGCTGGCCTTGAGCTCACTTTGTAGCCCAGGCTGGTCTCGAACTCACAATGATCCGCCTGTCTCAGCCTCCCGAGTTCTGGGATTACAGGCGTGAGCCACCACGCCCGGCATGATGGCAAATCTTTTAGAGCTTTCAATTCTAATAAGCAGCCGGCAGTGGCACGCATACCATAGGTTCACCACCACTGCTCTAAGTATTTGTTAAAGTAGTGGTGATGGAAATTGGAATGTCTGTTGGTTCTGTGGCTCCTGCAAGGTAACAAATGCTATTTTATGTGTAGAGAAACAGATGCTCAGAGCCCATGGTAAACCAAACTTTGCAAAGCCTGTTTCTGACTTCCAGGAAGGAGACCAGGTCAAACCATGCAAAGATCAGCAGGGCAGGGATTTGAACTCAGGTTCGCCTCATTGCAAAGCTCTTCTTCCACAAAAGGAAATGTGAGCGGGATGTCACCTAGTGATAACACAGAGCCATGCATAGTCTCTGTTTAAAAAGGGATGAAGACCAGGGATATAGCGTAGTGGCACAGTGCCTACCTGGCAAGCATGAGGTTGTGAGTTTGATTCCTGGTACCAAAATAAGTAAATAAATAAATGGATGAATCCCATGGTTGGATGTGGTTGGGATAAAGAACTGGAGTTCATGCAGTCTTGCTGTTAACGGTGGTCACTCGAGAGGGACGGACCTCTCAGAAGCAGTGCTGGCCGGCCACTGGTGCCTGCGGGGACTTTCTCTGTCTAGGATGTTTTCCTTATCGCCCTTGGCTGGCTGGCTCCTCTTGTCAGTGTGATGTTGACAGACAAAAGGAAAAAAAAAAAAGGAAGATTTCAAAAATGATAAATGAGGACATGAGATGTCCTCAGGTTATTCAGGGAATTCCCTGGAGCTTTCCCTGGTACACAGAGCCAGGCTGGGGTTAGAAAATGCGCTGCTGGCTCCTTGGGTTTCTCTTTGTCTGAAGTGCCGGCTTCGCTGGCCCCCTCCTTAGCTCCGGTTTCCTTGGCAGGAGGTGGAGGGCGGAGAGGGCCTGCCTTACCTCACTCAGTTCCTCTCCAGAGGAATTTGAAAGTTCACCTCCCCAAACTTTTCGCTTTGTTTAAAGAAATATCCATATTAGCAGAAAGGTTTTCTTTTTCTTTTCCTTGGTTTTTGGGCTTTTTGAGACAGGGTCTTGCTGTGTAGTTCAGGCTAGCCTTGAACTCACTGTGTAGTCCAGGCTGGATTTGAACTCATGGCAATCCTGTCTCCTTGGCCTCCCAAGTGCTGGGATTGTTTAGCCAACATGCCTGACTAAAAAGGTTTTCTTTTGAAAATTCCCTTTCCCCTTCTTCGTATGCTTCATAAAATCAAAGGGCCCCACGATGGTCTCTTGGAGAAGATTTCAGGCTGAACATTAAACAGCAGCAAAAGTGATCACTGATCTGCCCCAAGTCACACCGTTCACTTTCCACAGGAAACAGGAACCAGTATCATTCAAGTAAGCGACAACATCTCTACAAATATTTTATCTCCCATCAGGTAGATTTGGCATTCAGACTCATTCATTCCTTTTGCAGGCTTTTAATTTCGGTCTGATAATAGATACTTGGCTATAACACGAGTTTTCCATTTCCGAAGTAACACGATTTCATCAAAACAGTGAACCTCGGACAAATGTGTTTGTGCACGCCTGTGATTCCAAGTACTTATGAGGCTGAAGCAGGAGGATTGAAAGTTCAAGGCTGGCCTGGGCAATGTATTGAGCCCTTGTCTCAAAATAAAATAACACAAGGGCCAGGAATGTAGCTCAGTGGCAGAGCATCCTTGGGCTCAATCCCTAGCGCCACTTGCGAAAAAGTGAGCTTTAGTCTCACAATGCTAGAGTCATCTTTCTCTTCTCTTTCTGTCCTTGGATGAATGGGTAAGTTACCTGAGGATCAGGGATTGCATTTATCTGGCGAATATCTTCCTAAAGTAACACTATAGCTGTGAGAGGTCTGAGGCTGTTGGCTTTGTTTAGGTTTTCTGTATGTGATTCTGTAATGAGTTAGTGCCTCCACTCAGTCTCTAATATTACAGGATCTCATTAACACTGACAAATGAAATCAGATTATATTGCTCAAATGTAGCTTTAACACATTGAACTATCAGTGCATTGAAATCATGCCTGGGATTTGCTGCTACGTAAAATAAGTGTGTAAGAGTATGCTATGGATGGATGGATTTCTGTACAATTAATCAATTCATTTAGTTTTAGAGACTTTGATGAAACAGGACGACCCATTAGCTGATAATTATTAAAGTCGGATGATGATTTGATACATGTTTTTAAATATTCTATAATTTAAAAATAATAATGCATTTAATTATGTTCCTCTAAAGGCAAAATCTGACAAGTTTTCTAGGGAGGAGAATATATTTGGCAGAATAATTCCTAACATTTTTAGTATTTAAAAAGAAACTACTCTCACTCTCTCTCTCTCTCTCTTTTTTTCTTTTGTATCTGTGAAAGACTATCAAGAACCCGGCCAAGAGTCCCAATTGTCAATATCGGGAACCCGGCTAAGAATCCTGATTGTCTGTCCCAAGAATACAGCGAGAAAAATAAAAAACAGAGACAAGTATAGTATCCCTTCAATGGCTGGGAAGTCAATGTCTCTGGATCGGACCTCTCCACTCCCAGAGCAGCCACTGTTGATTAGCTGTGTACAGTGATAGGTGGGGCTAGCAAAGGACTGCAATTCATCCGAAGACTCCGACTCAAGAGGGC
>RJWT010038806.1:0-12783 GCA_004365215.1 Cuniculus paca | reverse complement strand
TAATATTCCTGGATGATTGTGATGGTCTAAAAATTATTAAAACAAAATTTAAATTAAAAGTTAACATATACCTTGAGAAATATAAAAATATTAAAATCAACTTGATATAAAATAACTATTAAAACCAATTCATTCTATATGTTATTGGTAGAATAAACAAACAGTACAATGTGCATTCTTGTCAATTGCATGTAGAATATTTTTAGAAGAGACCCTATGCTGTGTGACAACACAATTCTCAATAACTTCTAAACATTTGGAATTGTACAGAATTTGCTCTATGACCATACTGAATGAAATAAGTTATCAATACCAAAAATCCTTTTGGAATCTTGATCTATTTGAAAGTTAAACAACACACTCTAAGAAACTAATGGGTCAAAGAAAAAATCGCCAGCGAAATGAGAAAGCTGAATGCTCATGGAAACACAGTATCAACTCTTGAAGAATACAGCTGAATCCAGGCTCAGAGATCCATTTATATCTTTAAATGTTTATATTAGAAGAATGGTTAAATTCAGTGATCTTGGTTTATACCATGTGAAACTAGAAAAAGAAAAAGTAGAAGAAAGGAATAATAAAGAAAAGAATTTAATGAAATTAAAATCAGACAAACAGATTATATCAATCAAACAAAAAACAGGTTCTTTGAAAATATTGAAAAATTGATAAATCTCTGACCAGACCAATCATGAAAAAGATTTGAAATGCTGAAATCAAGACTGAAATTGGAGTTATCAGCACAGTTCCTACAGATTTTGAGATGATAATAACAGGTACTTAGGAATAACATTGTGTCAATAAATATGTATGGCAATTCAGATGAAGCCGACAAATCTTTGAAAGATACTAGTTTCCAAAATGAACTGAAAAGGAAACAGAAAATCAGAATTGATCTACATTTTTAAGGCATCCGAGTTCATGAACCAAAAATTTGCCTCAAATAGATTTACTGGTGAATTGTACAAAATGTGTAAGAAAGAAATAGTTCCAGTTTTACAAAAACTTCTTCCAGAAAATAGAAGACCCAATTCACCTTATGAGGCCAACATATCAAAGCCAGATATTAACAAGATCAGAACGCTACAGATCAATGTCCTTCATGAGATAGATGTAAAATTCATTAACAAAATAATTACAAATATATAATATGTTAGAAGGATAATATATGGTGTCTAAGTGGTGTTTATATTAATAACTGGTGCAACACATCTGTAATCCCCACAGCCTGAGAGGCTGAGGCAAGAGGATTCCAAGTTCAAACCCAGTCTTGGCAACTTAGTGACTTAGACCTTGTTTCAAAATAAAAAGCAAAAAAAGGGCTCCAGGTATACATCCGTGCAAAAGTCTGGGGTTCAATCCCCACTACCCCATCCCACCCACAAAATTAAAAAAGAAAGGAATGGGGAAGGAAAGAAAGAAAGAAGGAAAGAATGGAGAGAAGGAAAGAAGGAAGAACAAGAAAATAGACTAATCCCATTTACTCTCAGTTTAGGTATCTGATACAAAAATTTAAAACATCTGCTAAATGAAAATTTACAAAGTTTATGGTTGTTTACTTTGAAATATAGCTATAGTTTGCTAAACATACAAACCCTCACCACAGAATTCTTGTGATTTACTCCCATAAGAAGTTTAATATATACATAAAGTTTATATATATGTATTTATATACAAGTTATATATATATTTGGAAATATATATATATATATATATATATATATATATATACAAGTTCTTGTCTCTTATGTTTTCTAAACTATTCTTAGTAGCATTAGTATGGTGGCCGATTTGAAAAGCTTTCCCAACTGAAAAGAAAACACAGGAAATAAAAGAAAAAATTAGTTATCTGGGGACCAAAAATTTTTTTTTTCTATTTAAAGTCACACTCTAAACAAATACAAATATTTTAAAATTGAAAGCGTAATGTTTGCTCACAGTATAAATTTAGGTAATGAAAATAAGCAAAAGGTACCAAATAAAAGTAATCTAAAATTTCATGCTTGGAAAAAAACTATAATTAAACTCAAGGTAACTTCTCTCTGTGCCATTTAGTAACAGATATGTTGGTGGAAAGAGTATTAGGGAGAATTGGTCATTTGTAAATTCTAGTCTGAATGGCATAACTGTGACCCTGGGAAGTGACTTAATTCTTGTGGACCTCAGATTCCTGACTATGGAACGTGGGGGTTGGATGAGACATTCTCTATGGTCTCTCCCAACTGTAAGCAATGTGAGTCTGAAGTAAATCTGAGGACTCTTGAAAACACAGAGATAAAAGTTCGAGTCCACACGAAGCAGAAGGTGGCAGTGTTGCTGAAGGAAAGGCCTGGACTGCTATAACTGCACTTCGTAAATGCAGGTGGATTGCTATACATGGTTCTTGTACCTTGATAAAATTAGTGCTGCAGCAAATTAGTGACAAACTACCAATTTAGCAGGATTAAGATATCCTGCTACAACAGTTACATGTTTTTCTGAGGTTGATAACATCATTATATGTGACACCATATTACTGTGAAATGAGACAGAATCAAATGGGATCACATAACGCTCACACAAATGTAGAAGTCATGCTAAGCTCAGGAGCTTTCAAGTGAGTAATTATTGTTGTATTAGTTTCAGGTATTTTTATAAGAGTTTTCCTGGCTATTATTAAGTGACAATTTCTCTATACATATTTGCAGTTTGGAATGGATATTTTTAGGGAAGCAAAGTTTCTCGTTTTTTGTTTTCCAACTTTTTTGAGATGAAGGAATTCAAGCATATATATTTTAATGGACTCTAGACAGCTTGTCTTTAATACCTGATAATGGACTTTAATAATTTGATGTTTTTTTCTATCTTAAAAATATCTAATTAGAATTAAGTACTTATAATGAGGCGAAGACAGTACATGTACATTTACGACATGTTGTTTATGTAGCAGAACGTATTACAATATCATTTAAAAAAGCAAATGATTTTAAGGGCAATTTTTAAATCAAGACTTTGTTTAGACTGAAAAATACATAGTAATATATCTTACTTGGGTCAGGCCACAGAGTCCCTAAGCTGTTTAGATTAGTTGTGCCATGGCCCTAGTTTGTTTAGGCTGCAGTCACAAAATACTAGAAACAGAGTCCAAGGTCAAGGAACTGCAGATCTGGTGAGCCCCTGCTTCCTAGGGCATGCGCAGCACCTTCTTGCTGAGTCTTCACAGAGTGGCAGGGGTGAGGCAACTCCCTTGGGTCTTTTACTAAAGGCCCATCACCTCCCAAAAGCCTCACTTCCTGCTACATACTGTCTCATCACTTTCGTGGGTTAGAATTTCAGTCTAGGAACTTTGGGGAGACACAGACATTCAAACCATAGCAACCCTTCCCTTAGACATCGCTCTTTTCAGAGTATGCCTTGAAATGTCTGCCACACAGAGCAGGTAAACTTCTGGGCCAGTTAGCTTTCTTGTTTCTCTGCAAAAGTTTTAGGAAAAGCTAAATTATCAGAAAATATTGAACCAGTCATGCAAACCTAAAGCATGCAGATTAATTTATGAATGCAAACACTCTTACCAAATGCCTGTTGGTGTCATTTGCACAAAGCTCAAACATAGAGAAAATAGAGTGAGACAGTAGGAGGGTCTCTCCAGTGTGGAATTCAAACCTCCACCCCTCTCACCACTGGGCTGCCACCACTGCTCCTCAGTCATGCTCAGAGACTTCTGGCAGGACCCCTGGAAGTTCATTTAGGTAGCGTCCTGTTACGTCCTTCATGAAGCAACTCCTCTCTTTGGTACTGTTTTACAGGAAGAGCCGCTCTATAGATCTAAACCACACTTCCCCATCTCTGTTTAACTTTCTTTCTTGTACCAAGAGCATGCCTCTCTACTGCCTCAAACTCTAGTGGCAGGAGCTGACAGTGGCTCTACTCTCTCTTGACTGTGCCTCCTTCCGACCTCAGGATTTTGACAGCTACTGTTCCTTCTGCCTGGAATGTTTTTCCCCTCTGATAACATGACTTTCTTGCTCTGTTTCGTCAAATCTTTTTTTTGTTCTAACATCACTATCTCTGTGATGACTTCCCTGATCAATGCATTTGGTACTTCCTTCCCCATCCTTTTCTGTAAGCAGCATCTTAATTTCCATTCCTACTTCCTTCTTCTTCTTGTTCTTCTCCTTCTGCTTTATTGCTTCTGCTCCTGCTCCTGCTTCTTCTCCTCCTCCTCCTTCTTCTCCTCTCCCTCCTTCTTCTTCCTCCTCCTCTTATTCCTCTTCCTCTTCTTCTTCCTCTTCCTCCTCCTCCTCTTCATCTTTGTCTTCTTCCTCTTCTTCCTTTTTACATAGCACTTGCCTCTTTCTATGAACTACACTGATCATGATTATGATTTTGCATATCCATTCTCCACCAGGATATGAACCCTAGACAGGGAGAAAATTTTGTTTCTTTTATCCATTACTACTTTTTCAGTACCTAGAAAAGTGCTTGTTAGAAAGGAGCCAAGCAATAACTATATGTTACATGAGAGGAGTGCATTTGTTTAAAGAAATTTTCTAAATGGTTAGAACTTTTTTTCCTTTATTCATTTTCTTCAAAACAAAAGAAGAATCATCCAAGCAGTGATGGCAGTGTGCATACTTTTAAAGGATGGTGGAAGTTTTAAAAAGATTTTAGAAATATCTTTTGTATTCATTATGCATCTAAGGACAGCTTAGAGAAAAATATGTGACAGTGTAGAACTGAATTCATATCCTGTTGTGCATGTGTAATAATAGAATAATTTCCATATGTACATTAAAGCAAACTTAGATCTTTTTGGATCCTTTTTTCCCCTGATGAGTTTATTGTTCTAGGTTCTGATTGACCCTGGTGGGCTGGAGTAATGTTTTGGCTGCCAGATCACTCGGCCACCTTGCCAGAAGGAGCTGGCTATTTTACTCCCTTTCTTCTCTCCTCCTGGTCAACCACACGACATGCCAGAAGCATAGCATATTTTGTGGCTCCCAGTTGATTCTACAACTAGCGCTTCTATAACTAGAGCTTCTGCTGAGCACTTATCATCTACATTGTATACTTAAGAGCTACATGAGTTAAAAGTCTGTACCTAAAAGAAAATTATTATTATTATTATTACTATTATTATTATTTAAGGCAGGGTCTTGCTATGTAGTTCAGATTAGCCTTAAACTCACTACGTAGTATTGGC
The DNA here is from genome assembly GCA_004365215.1 of Cuniculus paca. Classification (NCBI taxonomy): domain Eukaryota; kingdom Metazoa; phylum Chordata; class Mammalia; order Rodentia; family Cuniculidae; genus Cuniculus; species Cuniculus paca. Next base: position 7,601 of record RJWT010038806.1, on the reverse strand, counting down.
TGACTTTGAACTTGAGATCTTCTTGTCTCAGCCTCCTGAGTGATGGGATTATAGGCACTGGCCAGTATGTCTAGCTTAGAAAAATTATTTTGATGGCATTTCATCAGTAGGGCAGAAAGTAGAAAAACTAATTTTCAGGTCTCTTGAGCTCTAATCAACTGGAAAACCCTTTTTTCCCCTCCAAATACTATTTATAAATTAACCTTATTCCAAGAGCCTCTCTTGAGCAGAACTTTAAATGTTCTCACTCTTTAAGGCTAAATTCAGAGTGCATCCCTGCCTTCTTTCTGTCCCCGCTTGGAAAGTAACAGCAAACTTCTGTCCACCACCAAAGCATGTTGACTATATTCACATTAAATGCTAGGCTTGCATTTCTAGAAGTTTATAGGCCAGCAGAAAGGATGAGATATGTTTTTAATACCTGTAACATGAGGGAGAGATTGCTCAGTGTCTTTGCAAATTATCAGATAAAAGCCTGTGAGCATTTAGACCAAGAAGGGGCTTTATGATGAAAGTGGTAGGAATGGATCCAATCTGGGTGTGTGAGAAAAGAAGTGGAAGGAGGGACTTGCCAAGGGTAAGAGTTGACAGAGGCATGGAAATAGGAATTCGCATAATGAATAGGGATTGGTTCAATGAATAAAGTGTAACAAAACTGAAGAAAGGGAGTGTTATGATGGTAGGGCTGGAGGAGCAGTGTTTGGGGCAAAACATGAATAGCTGTGGGTTGTAGGCTAAGCATTTAGACTTCTTTTGAAAAGGCGAGCCATTGAAGTTTTGATCAGGGAAATGAGATGGCTAGAGATGTGCTGAAGATTGAGTTAAACCAGGGTATGCACAGAATGGGTTAGCGAGGGGGAGATTATGTAGACAGAAGGAGGTTGCAGCAGTCAAGTGAGGTAAAAGCAAGAGCCTAACTGTAGCAGTGGGAACGGAAAGGCTGGTGTGGCTACCTGAGTGTGAACTGACAGGGCTGGCTGCTTGGGTGCGAGGATGGGTGATGTTCATCAACCAAAGAAGGTACGCAGATTTCCCTGAGGGCAAAAGGACAGTTCAGTCTTACTGGAAAAGGAGGAAATGTTGAGTTTGAGGTGCTTTCCGGAGTACACCAAAAAGAGGATCACTAGTAGGATATGAATGCCATTTCTTTGGGATAGTCTCATGAATATTATTGTATCGGCAAATTACGGTGAGGAATGGAGCCTGAAATCTTTCACTTTTCACATTTCCCAAGCTTTAGCATAGTGTTAAATACATTGCAGGCATTCAGTAAATATGTATTGATTGGTAAATGTATTTTAACCCCCCAGAGAATTAAACCTATGGCCTTTGCTGCTGCTTCTTCTTTTATTTTTGAGACAAAAATCTTGCTAAGTTGCCAAGGTTGAGGCAAGTTTCAAGTGAGAAATTACTGGTTTCACTCTAAAATTATTGGTTAAGGAGCCCCCAGACCACTAATATTCTTTTCTTTGACTAGTCCGATGCCTAAAATTCCTTATATTGTATCCTTTGGGTTACTACAATAAAGACAGCTATTAACACATTAATTACATCTGGGTTGGCATAACATACTAAAGCATCAGTCCCTTATTTGTTAATAATTTTCTTTAAGTAATGAGTCAGTTCCTCAGAAGAGATCTGGATCCTGACATTATAGTGTTCCCCATAAAGATGTACTCTTATTTTTAAAATAATGAATAAAAAAGAGAAAAGACAGTTACTTTTTGAAGGGAGGAAATTAAAAGGGAATGTGTGAAGTAGGTCAGTGCCCCATGTAGTACAAAAGTGAATTCTGGGCACAGGTGAAGCAGGGGCTAGAGAGTAAGTGGGGAAAGAAGAATGCTAGGCAAAAACAAAGGATATTCACCACACTGAATGAGATAATTTAATTCGCTGAGTCATCTGTTTTCAGCTGAAAACAGTTGAAACTGCAGGGTTATTTACAGGGGAAAGTCTATAAGGCTGGCAGTCAGGAGAGCTACAGCAAGTTGCCCTCTCTTAGCTATTGCTGAGGGTGATCTCTTTACCTTTCCTTGTCTCTTTGCTAGGCAAACTAACCTATGGGAAAGATCTCTAGATTTGGAAAATCTGGATTAAATTTTTGCTGGTTTGTTTACCAACCCGCATCCCCTTAGAAAACTTACTTTAATGTGCTGATCCTTAGTTTCCACCTTTGCAAACTGAACATTGCACTTTTAAAAGGATATATGCAATGATATATTTAATGCAATTGGCGAATACGGCACCAGTGACATATTCATGACTAATCAGAGACCACCATAGGGGTGAAGGACAAATTCCTGGGTCCTAAACACATTACTCATCATGTTTTCATCTGAAGCCATCAGGGACTAAAAGTGGTTTTTGCTATAAACTGTAACTCTTCACGTGGCCCTACAGATAGGTTACAATAATTGACTAAAAATAGAATAAAGTTTGACCTTCAATTTGCAAAACTGGGTCAAATCTCTCTCAACTATGTATATAGGCATATTAGTCATTAAGGGAGCACCTGTCTAAAAGTTGGCAAAACAGCTTTTTTATTATCTTAAATGCACTTATCCTATCTTGTTTCAAGGCTGAGGACACCAGGATAACATTTATAGGGATATTTAGCTATGACCTAAGTTATCTTGGGTTTCAGAAGAATCTCACATAACTAAAATTGCTCCTCAAGTCATACAGATCCTTCCCATAGAAACAGAGTTGCCCCTCAAGTTATGGATTCAACTGAGCTACAAAACGAGGACTGAGATAATAATCTACCCTGGGCTACCTCTGGTAATCCTTAAAAACTGGATTTCTGTGTTTGTGGGTGAGTGAGTCTGATCCTTTTAATCAATGTGCTCCCTCCAGCTACTACCCAACCTGGAGTCATTTCTTTATCTTTTCTTACCTTTAAATTAAAAATTTTTTCCTATAAATTCCTGCTTTAGTTTTAATTTCCATTATTGTTAAAGCAAGGACCCATGCTTGCTCTGACTAGATGCGCTGCACAGCCCCCTGCCCTACCCTTTTCCAGGCTTCCTTTTAAAAATGATTCTATGAATTCTTGAGCTCCTTCCTCCCACTTTCCTGCCAAAAGTTTCAAGAATCATAAATTAATGCTGCTAGGAAAATGAACCCAATAAATGACTTCCTTCTTTTCTCATTTAACAGGCTGGAGGTCTTCCTGTTACCCTTCCCTTGCCTTTGTCTCCTTTTCAGAAGGCTGTGACTTAGTGTGGACACTGTTAAAGAAAGAATTATTCAGTGACGGTTGTTAAATCACAAGGCAGGCTTTGATCAAGGTTGCTCACATAGGTAAAGGGATCACTGCGATAGGATTTTACAATAGGGGAGAGATTGGGCTCAACTCAATATAGCACAAGGAAGTGGGGATTTATTTTTTTTATTTTTATTTTTATTTTTTTTATTTTAAAGAAAATAGGACAAAACAAAACAGAATAGAATGAAAAAAGCAAAAGAAAACAGTATAGAGTCAAACATAATATAGCATTTCTAAGCAGAACACTGCAAGCTATACAGGTTTTCAAAACATAACAACAGGAGATTAACAATGGTTACCCTAGTGTCTCTTGCTTTCTTCAAAATGGTTGTTCTTACATTTACAGACAATAAACTCAAACAAAACAAAGCCGGGCATGGTGGCTCACTCCTGTAATCCCAGCACTTGGGAGGCAGAGACAGGCGTATCATTGTGAGTTCAAGACCAGCCTGGGCTACAAAGTGAGCTCAAGGCCAGCCTGAACAGCATAGTGAAACCCTGTCTCAAAAACACCAGGGCCGGGTATCTAGCTCAACAGCCTAAGTGCCTGCCTGGACAATTCTTTTTTGTGGGGAGCTCTCCAGTCTATTGCAAGGTATTTAGTAGCATCCCTGGCCTCTGTACCAGAAGTTAATAGCACCCTTTTCCCCGAGCTGTGTCAAACAAAGATGTTTCTACACTTTTCAAAATGTTGCCAGAGGGACAAACTTGCTTCTGCCGATAGCACAGCTTTAAATACTCACTTTCCCTGTTTAAGGATCACTGTTGCATGTGTACTAAGAAAGCGTTTCCTAGCCTTGATATCTAAGTTTGTTTGCTGTCCTCCTATGTCTACAACACCACCCTTTCTCTCCTAACTTAGCGCATTATGTATTCTTTTGTCATTGATGTCCCGTGGGCTTTTATCGCTATTTAGCATATAAAAGGAGTGTCTTTTAATTGGGTGATAAACATCTCATGGAGCATAGAACATCACAGCTGTAATAAACCCATTAGATAGACCAAGAGATCCTCTTCCCCCAGACACTCATGTCAAGATGTAATAGAACCTCTCGAAGCTGAGCTGGTTAATGCCAGTATTAGAACATAGGATTCTAAGGATTTTAACCCTTTTCCTTCTGATGCACTTTCAATGATTTGTGTTGTCTTGGCCTGTGGTTTCTAAAAGCAGGTTTAATTTTACCTTGAAACATCATTTCTAGCACTTATTATTTCATTGATACACAGCAGCTGTCAGTTGATACTGAAATGTCAGACTACTGAACAAACTTACTTGAGTTTGACTCTGCAAAGCAGTGCTATCTGTTGAAATGCCTTTTCCTCAGAAACTTAACAAATACAAAATACTTTCACAACACTGAGGGATTTTCCTTTGAAAATACATGTTTCTTCATTTTTCTTGTTTATTTTATTTCCTCTCTCTCTTTGTTCTCTATTAACCCTTTTTTTCTTTTTCTTTCACTTCTTTTTCTTTTTATTTCCATCATGTTTTCTTTCCTTTTCTTTCTCTTTCTCTTTCCTTTCATCTTTAATGTAGCTTACACCTTTTTTCAAAACAAAAGCAATATAACTTATAATTCAATAGGCTAGAATTAGGCATAGCAAAACGATGGACCTTTTCCTCATTTCAGAAACAGAGTGCATCTTTTTTATTAAAGTGTAATGTAAGAAAAGCATAAGCAGTGATCTAGAAATGCATTTTCTTTGTGAACTTGACAGGAAAAAGATACTGTACGATCCATTGAAGGATGAGGAGTAAAGAGGATGTTCATGACAGAATCATTGACTCCGGAGCAATCTAGAGCTGTGAGAAATGAAAATACTAAGATGCTGCGAGCAATGATCTTCCATATTCCTCTCACAGTGAGGAGGGGTCCAGTCATCGGCTTCAATCCAACTTATGACTTGTCCTCTCCATCTGCTTAGGCGTAGGTAGATCAGATTAACCATTACAGAGCCAAGCATTAGCAAGTATACTGGAGTCTTTTTAATATGATCTCAAGACTAGTATAAAAGTCTGATATCTTCTAAATGAGAAATTTTCAAGAAAGTTTTTGGAAAAGAGCATATTTGAACTCCTCCTTCCCTACAAGAAAAAAAAAATTGAAAACCCATGTCACAAGTACCATTACATACAGTCTTTTAGATTTTCTTTCAAGTATCTTTTCCTCATGTGGCTCATTTGTAAAATGGGATGTCAATAGCAATTACCTGTGAGCAGCATGTGTTAGATTTCTCTACCGAAAAGTTAAGGTTTTTTTTTTTTTTCCCTTTCCCCTGTTTTTCCAAACTATACTCTTTGGAAGAAGTGGTTATGTATAGCCCATACTTGAGGAATGAGAACTAATTTTCCTCTTTGAGGGTAAAATGTCTATATGAATTATTTTGTAATTGTTTTGCATGGCCATATGCTATTTTCATTTATTTGAACATTTATTGTTATAAATTCATGGACAGTTAGTTATTCTTAGAGTTTTACTAAATGTTACTTTATTTTATTCCTCAAATTGCTCCATTTTGGTCATTGGAAACTCATGAGCATCCTGTTTTGTCAACAGACTGCCCTGGTTTTCACTTTTAGTTTTTAGCTCTTCTGTAATTTTTGCTGTTACAAAATATTTAAAGCTTATCTTGTGTATTTCTCGCCTCAGTCATAGAATAAGCTATTTATCCAAGGATCTCAGCTTCTTTTTATTAGGTAGTACAATTTAGCCTCAAAGTGGTTCCAGAAGTCTCATACGCTCATACCTAGGTGGGGGGGATTCGATCCTGCGGTCGTTATACTTATCAGTAGATTGATCCATGAATTCATACCTAAATGTGCTTTTAGGAGGTGGGAATCTCATTGGAAGAGGTTAAAGATGTTAAGGAATGCCTCTGTTTTTTCTAATTTTTGATGATTATGCATAAAAATTTCTGTAAACATTTCAATTCACATTCCTGTATAGGCATAAGGTTTCAAACCAGTTGAGTAAATATTTAGAAGCATGATTACTTGCTCTTATAGTAAGGCTATCTTTCACTTTATAAGAAGCTATTTCCCAAAATGCACATATCATTTTGAATTCCCACTATGAATGAATGAGAGAGTGCTTGTTGCTCCACATTTTCACCACCAATAATTTTGGCAGGGTTTTTATTGTTGTTGTTTAGATTTGGGGCATTAAAATAATTACATACTAATAACTCATTGTTCTTCCTCTCATTTTCCTATGAAAATGTATGTTGTGCATTTTTCAAATGCTTATTTTCCATCTGTGTAAGTACTTTGTTTAGGTGTCTGTTTTTATCTTCTGCCCGTTAAGTATTTTTTAAACGTTGATTTTTAGTTCTTTGCATAACTGGGATAAAGCTCCTTTTTCCACTATGTGATTTTCAAATACTTTCACCTAGATTATGACTTGTCTTTTCACTATCTTTACAGTTTCATTCATAAAGCAGAACTAGTTGATTTTAGTAAAGTCCACTTTACCATGTAATTCCTTTCATCATACTTTTGGAATTTTATCTAAAAACCATTACGAACTCAAGGTTATCTACATATTTTCCGAAATTTTCTTCTAGAAATTATATATAGTTTTAAATTTTTTACTTTTAGTTCTATCATGCATTTTCCATTAATTTTTGTGGAAGATTTATGTCTAGGTTTCATTTTTGATGTATGAGTATCCAGTTTTTTCAGCACTGCTTGTAGTAAAGACTGAATTCCACTTAGTTCTTTGTTCAAGATTAGTCGATATTCGTGTGGATCTATATTTGACTTCTCTATTCTATTTCATTCATCCATATGTGTTCTTTTGTTAATACAGCAGTGTCTTGATTATTGTATCTTGATTATTTTATCTCTAAAACATATTTAGAAAAAAAGTAAATCCTTCACTTTTCTTCTTTAATATTGTGCTGGCTACCATAAGTCATTTGTCTTTCCACATAAATTTTAGAATTAGTAGGTCATTATTTAAAAAACAACATTTTAGAATTTTGGTTTGGAGGATGTCATATGCATATATCAAGTTGGGAAGAACTAGCACTGAGTCAAAATTGAGTCTTCTAGTTTATGAACAAATAGTATTTATTTATTTGGATCTTTCTTGATTTTTCATCAGTTTTGTAGTTTTCCACATAGAGGCAGTATATTTTGTTAATTTTATAACTAAATATTTACTTCTCGGTGCTAGTAATTTTTAATTAATATTGTCATATTTAGTCTGTTTATAGTTAAATTTGTAAAAGATTAAATTCAAATGTCTTTAGAGCTTCCTTAATCAGTTATCCACTCATTTCTTCTTCTTTTCCTGAATTCATTTTGTCTCCATTAGGGGGTAACAATCAT
>RJWT010038805.1:0-12799 GCA_004365215.1 Cuniculus paca | reverse complement strand
GGAGAGAAAGTTGCTACAATGATGATTTTTAATATAGGGAAATTAAAATTTCCAGGAATTCCATTTTTTAACATGAATGACTTGCCTTTAATGTGCCAGGCAACAAATAAAATAGTCTACCATTTTCCATAAATTAAAGGATGGACATACAGTCCTGTCACCAAAGAATTCAGTCTGCCGGGAAAGACTGATCCATAAAACAGTGACGCCATGGGTGATAAGATCAGTAGGGGGGAGTACAAAAACACCGTGGGAACATGAGTGGGGAAGGCATTTTTCTTGCTAAGGTTCAGTGAGATAATTATAGAAAATTACAGAAAAGTGACACTTGAACTGAATTTAAGAAGGACAACTCTTTCACAGTACTTGGACAGGAAGGACACAGGGAGTAAAATGAGTACAGCTCATTTTATGCAGTGATGAACAGTGCCTAGGGAATGGTTAAAGGGCGAGATGTAAGCTGTGAACCAGGAGAAAGAAGCAGGATGCAACGAGAATGCCCAGGGCCAGGTACATCACGTGCCTGCAAGTCCACTGGAGAGTGTGGCTACTGCCCACTAAGTAACAGGAGAAGAGTTTTAGGTAAAGAAATGATCTGAATTTTGCTTGGAATGATTCTTCAGGTGGATGTTGGATGGAGAGGAGATTGAATGGAGATGAGGAAGAATGGTGACCAGGAGGCTAGTGACAGAAAAGATTCACCTCGTTCACTATATCACATGCAGAAACTATAGCTTGATACAAAAAAAGGATGGCTGCAGGCACTCAGGCTTTTCAGACTCAAAAGCTATGAATCAGGTCCCGTATTTTAAGACTTCTAGGGAAATGGCTATAAAATGTGTAGTAAAAAGAAAGATAAATAATATTCCTAAAATTTAATTAATTTCTCTCTTTTATTTTGCTTGGTTTAATGCTATGCTATATCCCTGATGTGAACAATTTAGACATTGTTCCATTAGTATATTTCAATTTTATATCAAGCCTCACAATTTACTGGTTTTATTTAGGATAATGCACTCATATTTGACATATTTACATCATTCCCATTTATTATTAAAAGCAATATTAGGTTTAGGTATTGAGGATCAATAAGACCTCCATAATGTTTACACTATCATATCTTTTATGGCAAGTGCAGAGTGTTTCAGGTTTGTTTTTATAGGTGGCTTTTAAAAGGCAATTTTACAGCCTCTACTCTGTTCTTGGGTAAAAGATTGGTGGGCAAAAATTCTTTGACTATGTTTGCAAAAATCTTAATGGGGGCACATATTACATGGAAGAAATACTGAGTAACTATTTAGAGTGAATGTTCTCACCATTTTTGTTGCATTTCCCTAATGTACACTAATTGTCACACAGAAATATTTATGCAAGCTTTTTTATCTTGTTTGCTTGCTTTCTTTCTTCCTTCCTTCCTTTCTTTTTTCTTTTTTTTTGGCAGTAGCAATTACTTTGAGGATTGTTTCATATGTCTGAGACTACCTTTCTTTTTTTGTGTGTATGTTTTTGGTTTTTTGAGACAGGGTCTCACTATGCAGTTCAGGCTGGCCTTGGGCTCACTTTGTAGCCCAGGCTGGTCTTGAACTTGCAACAATTCTCCTGCCTCAGCCTCCTGAGTGCTGAGATTACAGGAGTGCACCACCATTCCTGGCTCAGACTGCTTTTCATTGCTTGCAATTATTAAATGACAAATTTATGACTCCAGAGAATATGCACCATTAATATTTATTTTATAATTGTAATTATTATAGCAAACAAAATCTCAGGCGACATAATCACTATAGAAATTTTTTCTGTGACTCACCATCCCCTTAAAATTTACTTAGAATAAAGTTCTACTGTTATTCCTTGTTTGGAATATAAATATATTATGACTTTTCTGATTCTTAGTTTTAAGTATCTGTTTACAAAAGATACCATAGGGTTGGAATGTGGTTCAGTGGTACAACACTTGCATAGCATGTCTTAGAACCTGGGCTTGATTCCTAGCACCACAAAATAAATTTAAAAAATATAAATGAGTGAATAAGGTATGAAATTTTAATTTAGATTGTTTCACATGAAATTGGTATATTTGCAGTATTAAAAAATAATAAAAGACCAAACAGCAACTATTTCATATGGTTCCATCTAAATTAAAATAAAATTAGCAAAACATCAAAGTTAATTCATAGTCAAGACTTCTTATTGCCACTACTAAGGTGTTCAGGAGGTAAGACACTATAGTTGAGAAAAGGGCAAAATAGGCTTCTTCTTTATTTGTTTTCCTACTGTCTCTCCTCTGTTTTACTCTCCTCCTCTTTTCACTCTTCTCTTCTTCTTCTCCTTCTCCTCTTTCTCTTTCTCCTCCTTTTCCTCCTCTCCTCTTTTTTCTCCTTCTCCTTTTCCTAACTATAGATTGTTAACTATAATTTCTGACCTTTCTAGGCACAGAGGTGTGGATAAATAAAGGTATAGAAACTCTTACTGCACTGGTACTATCTTAAAATGTATCAGATTCTGATACATATTACCACTTTTTTTCAGAGAACAGGAGAACCTCCTTCACTGGGACATTTCAGCTACATCCTTGCCCTGAGTGAGAGCATTTCACCACCACCATCCTTAGGATTTGCATATTTCTTCTGCTTTTTACTGCACATTCTGCACATGCATCCCTTCACTTCCAGGAGAGCCTATGGATGGGACCTAACACGACCACAAGCTGGTTCTCAGTTTCAGTGGCTCATGCTGATCCATGGGAAGCACACACATTCTTTGTCCTAACATTCTGAGAATATAGGCTGATAGCACAGAAACCTTTGCTTTGACTTGTCTGTCAACAGCAAGATGTTGCCATTGTGCCCTTTATGTATTTCAGGTTGGGGTCAAGCACTACTGTACTATGAGTCTCAACTCTATAGATAAAATCTCTGCATGATAGCATGAAAGCCATCAGTAGGAATTTTCTACACCGAGAAACTCATCACAGATATGGTTGATTCCATTCCTATAATAGGCAGCTAAGTTAGAATAAATAAATATATAGTCAAAGAGGGACTGGGCTTTCAAGGAGGTCAGTGAAGTTTGGAGACATCAGAATTGTGGCAGGAGGGGCATCTGAGGAAGACCTGGCTTCATGATGCAGATGCAATAGTCAGGCCAATATTTATAAGCAGTAACTTGGAATTATACTGTAATAAGCACCATCTTGAGGAAGGACCAGATTCCTTTTGGTGAAGTTCGAAGTTGCTACCAATGATGGTGTGCACAGTATTGCATTAAGAATTGTTCTTCTCTGGACTGAGTTCTAGACCTGAGTAATTGTGATTTCACTCTTCTGCTTCAGGACAAGTTCATCTCCCTGGTCCATGCACTGCTGGCATCTGACCTTCAAGGGCTGGTCCCCATTCCTCTGAATAGAGTCATCATTCTTTTCAGGAAAGAGGTACAAATTCATAAAACCTACCCTGACAGGGTATAGTTCCTCTAGTGAACAAGAAAAACTGTTCTTCTTAGAACTCTTAGCAAGGTGAAGTAACTATAGTTGTAATAGTAAAAAAAATATGGAAATTGCAGCAGAGTGCTTTGAACACATAAGTAATTGATTGTTAGTCATTTATTTCCCAAACTGGAAAAATCTGGCACAGATCTTCACTGAGATAATGATTATTATGCAAGATTAGCCTTGTAGATGTTCTTTCTGAAGTTGTGGAGCAATTTCAAACATGCCACAGCTGTGCTGACTTTTCAAATAGCTACAAATAATTTTTAGAGTAAAACAGGTAAGTGAATTTAAAGATAGCATTCAAATATTCAAGCGACTATATTATAGTTTGAAATTCAAAAATATATTAAGAATGGTACTGGCATTGGGAGGGAAGAATTGGATAAGGAAGTAAAATGAAGTGAACAGAACAGGTGGAAAAAAAGAAAACATATCATAGGCAAAAGTGGCAAGAGAGGAGAAAAACTGGGAGACAGTCATTTATTTTGGACATGTCAGCTCAGGAAATTCAACCCCAAAAGCCTGACAGAGATCTTGCTAAGAAGCTGCCCTGGGAAGGAGTAGGGCAGTCATGATGACATGCAAAGGGGTAGAGCCTTCTGCTAGGAAGTTAGACAGAATTAACTGAAACTTCCTCTAGAAGTAGAGCTCTTAGCCGGTAACAACCTGGTACTGCAATTCCAGAGCTGTGGCTTCTAGTCTGACCTTCAGTGAATCACTTAGCTTCTCGTGAACACTTCACAACTTGGTTTTGGAGCTCAGTGACCTTTAAGATTCCTTCCAGTTTTCCTTGACAGCTCCATGAAATCTCATTGACAAGAGTGAGAAAGGGTAGGGGCACAGGGGAAAGTAAAAAGGGAGAGAGCTGTTCAGAAGGAGAGAAAAGAGGTCCAGGTGGAACACATGCCAGAAGGAAGAGCAAGTCAGAATTCTAGAGTGGTCTTTTAGGATGCAGGATGTGTGCCTTACTCCTTGTGGCAACAAGAGATACAATATCGTTTCTAAACTTCCAAAGATTTACTCAAGAAGGTAAATTGCAGTTGACTGGTTGCATTTAGGGAAATTTGCAATTTGTGATGAGTGAAGATCCATTTTCTTTTAATGATTTTACACTGATTTCAAGAAGTTCTCTGTTGTTCAGTGGGATATTCGTAACCATTCTTCTGAACTAGCTCACCACTGAGATCTATTCAGTCTTGCGACAGAGTAAATGATACTCTACTCTGAGGTTTGAGTTCTAATTTTAAATCTTTAACTGCCATCCTTCTGGGAAATATTATCATTCACACATACATTCTCGTTATACAGATGGTAAGAAAGAGTCTGCACACTGAAGCACACAGACAAACATATGTGTGTGTATGTATTATGACCCAATTTTAATGTGGGTGTGGGAAATATTGGTATAGTCAGACTAATTATTAGGTGCCTCAGAATTTCTCTGAGAATAGTCTCAGACAGGAAAGGGTCACCCACAAACTATAAAACAAACTTTTAGACTCTGATTTTAGTGCTAATTTCCTGCCCTGTAGGTACTGAGCTCAATGACATTTTTATCTGCCTGCTATAGATCATGTATTTTCTATATTTTAAAATATACATGAGCAGATAATTTTAACAAACCTGAAATTAATTAAACAAAATCAGTGTCTAAAGTGGAAGAGTTGTGTGGGAAATTCCACTTCATTTACAGGTAATAAAAGAGAATTACAGACAGAAACTCAGGGAAAAAACAACAGCAAAAACTATCTGACTTTCTCTAGCTAGAGCCTAGAGCATTACTTTTCATTTAAGGACAGAATTGTTAATATAGGGTAAAACAGACTTTAAGTATGTGCTGTGGAGAATTAATAATTTGTTTGTATAGAATGAGAAAGGAGATTATGATGGGATGAGATTTTTAAGACTTCATATTCATTTCTACAAACTCCGAAACTCTGCTTTGATATTACCAAAGGTAGCTACACTTTTTTCATAATTAAAAATTAAATTACAAGCTTACATACACATAGGGGCTATTTTCTAAAAAGATTGAAAATGGTAGCCATCTTATTTTCTGTTTAGAAAATAATGTGATTTGAAATAATATAACTTTTATTAAAATAAAAATAAGAATAAAGAACATAGATTCATCCTTAGTTTCAGCATGTGTTGTCATTTTCATAATATTTTGATTTATTAGAATTCTGTGCATATTTAACCTTAGAATAACAGAAATGAAAACACAGAGTCACATACCTGTGTCTGTTTAGGACCAATATCCATTTTTTCCAGAAGGTCATTTAAAAAATCTGTAACACTATCCCAGGGATAAATACTGTTGGAACCATCCAGCACTATGACTATGTCCAGCTGAGTGTTGCATTCTGGAGTAAAAGGAGGTAAGTGTGAAAATGTGGAATCTATCTTTTTAGAGATAAATGAAGTGTTTTCATAGCTGAAAGAAAGTCATTTTAGAAGATGAAATGGTGTCTACACAGTGGACATATTACTTTTAATCGTTTCATAAAAGCGAAAGATGTTAGAAATGTATATTGTATTCAATTAGAATTGGTTTGGAGTTTGTGCCAAGTAAAACCTGTGTCTAATTTTAATTAATATTGTATAAAAATTATATTTGGAAATTTTCTTAGTATGAATTTAATATGACATTCTTATTCTGGGCTTGTTTATAATGAAGTTCCTCAAAGAGACTTACCCTTTAAATACGAGCAGCATGACAGCTGTAGATATGAAGTTTAAACATGGTGTTATAAAAGTTATTTATACTAGTATCAATTCTAAAAATACCAGTGAAGTTTGGTTATATACTGGCAAAGCAAACATTTACCTAAATTGGTAACACTGGTAGCTGACAAAATACTTGAAGCTTTTTGGTATGCTCTTATGTTTACATATGTCTCATTCATTGCTTACGCTTTTCAAACAAGCAAAAATACTGCATAAAATCTGTACCTTGTGTAGGGGCAAAGGAGTTCACGACTTGAAAAGTGGGACTGACATCAGAACAGATTCCAGTTGTGTAATGCAGGTGTCCACATCTATACGCATACAAGGGCCCACATGCCTTTTAAAGAATTTAAAAAATTAAAAACTGCAAGACTGAAAATTATGTAACAAAGTTTTAACAGTTTGTAATGATAATATTCCTGTTAGGAAATATTATTACTCTTTTCTTTCTTACCAGAAACCCTCCTTTTGGGTTGGTGACTAAAGTTGATCCAAATGTCATGTTCTCTTTTATTTCTGTGACATTGGGAATTGATGTATTAACTACAAGAGAGAACAAATGAGGATGAAAATAATTTCCACAAAGTGAAATTAAGTATCTGCTCATTAAAACATTATCTTTGCTTTGTTCATATCATAGCACATTCTTCTTTTGGCTCAGCTGAATATACTTCCAAGTGTTATTAAGGAATATACTGAAGTAGCTAAGGCTGAAGGACTGGCTTTTGTCCCAGAAACAGTCTGTGTCACTGTTCCAAATAGTTTTGTTGAACTGTGAGAGACTACAGAACTAACAAGGCAATGTGAATATGGGATTGCCTCTCACGTGTTTTTTTTTTTTTTTTTTTTTTGGTACCTGGGATCAAATTCAGGACCTTGTGCTGGCCAGGCAGGCGCTGTGTCACTGAATTATATACCTGGCCCTCTCAAGTGTTTTTGATAGTCAAAACAAATAAAATATTTAGCTTCAAAATATTGTAAATATAATGATATCTTACATTATTTGTTGTAAACAACTAATGGTGAAATGTGATTTCGGCAAGAAAAAGGAAAATGCACAGAAGACCAGAAAACAAAACATTCAAACACAAATTGTTGACTAAGACATCCAAAATTATGGGGAGGGAAGAAGGGGAGGGAGGGAGGGAAGGACAGGAAAAGCAAAAGCTTCTACGCCTGCTTAATGAAGTGCATAAATATTTAAAAGTAGCAAAATTCAAGTTCAGGAAAAATTTGTCTCACTATTTGTGCTTAGAAGTTGTTCTCACTTTAAGACTATCCATAGGCTTAAGGTAGACAATGGAAGAAAAGCTTTCTGAATGACTAGGTTGACCTAGTCTGAGCATTGATCTTTGCCAAAGACTTTAGTCTGATTTTCTTTGAAAGCTGCTGGCACTGAACTAATACATAGATTCTTTTTTTAAAAACCTGGATAAGAATTGTTTTATACAAGGTTGACTGGAGAGATCAGCACTTCAGGGACAATTAAAGGTTATTACAGATAATTTCTTACTATCTCGATGTAGTTGAAATCTAGGCTAATTTAAAAACTTTATTCCAGTTCCCAGTAATGGAGAAGTAGCTCCTAAGAGAACAACTCTTTTGCAAGTAACCATAAATTCTAGGAAAAGGAAAGAACATATGTATGAAGCAACCATCTAAAGCACTGGAAAACAACCAAAAAACAGGCGAAAACTTGAGAAGAATCTATACTTGGAAAAAGAGATTTGCACTGGGTGAGTTTCTTATTTTTGTGTTTCATTTTGCTTTGCTTTTTGTTTTCATTTTTGTTTCCCTAGTCAGTGATAAAATGCAAATAGGGTTCCCAGTCCTATTCTCTTGTAGAAAAAGGGGGCAAGAACTGGAGAACAGTGAAAGCATCTGCAAAGTGAGGAGGGATGTTTTAGGAAAAAGAGTCACAAAAGGACAGTTCTAACACATGCATCATTTTCTGTCCAAATAGCTGGATGATTCAACAGTCAATGTGCAGAGTAGACTTTAACCCATTCATCAGCAATAAGAGCTGAGGAGAGACTTTTAACTGCTTCACACGGAAAGAAAGTCAGTAGCTGTACGTAAGCAGCAGGCCAAATAAATTGCTTGTAAATACATAAAGTTAAGACTATTCAAAGGCATATAACAATATAGAATTTTCACATTTGTAAATCAAAAGTATAATCCATGTTATGACCCAAAAATACCACATATAAGAAGAAACAAGAAAGTATGACCCAACCTTAAGGAAAGGTAATAAATGGAATGTGACAAGGTATTCAAAATGTTAGAATTATCAGGCAAGGGTATTAAAACAAGTATTCTAACTATGACCATGAATTTAAAGGAAAAATGTTCATAATAAACAAAGAAGCGATTGCATAGTTTCTCTAATATGAAAGACTCAGATATAAATAATTTAAAGAGCAAAACAAAGGAGAGATGGTAGGAAATAGGGAGGTAGACTAGGGATAAGAAGGGGTATCTAAAGAAGAAAGAAAAGGGGAGCATGAGTAGTGTAAAATAATCAGGATGTGGTATGCATATGCAGCAATTTTCCAAGATGAATATAACTATTATGCACCCTAAACATACACTAATAAAAATGAACAGACTAATGGGAAATTGAAAAAGGAGAACTAAATATGTAATATTTGCAATAAATTTGGGGGCTATCAATATTTCCATGATATTTGATGTTATATAGGACACTGATGGGAATCTAATTCCTGGATAATTCTAGGAGAAATATTTCATTCATGTTTCAACTACAGTGATATTTCTGTCAAACAAATCTTCTTCAACATAAATGTATCTTGTTACTCATTTTAAAATTATAATTCCCCTTATTCTATTTTTCTTATTTCTATATTTCTAAGAATTAGGCACTCAAATTCTGTGCAAAGAATGTGATGGAGAGATAGCTGGAAAAAGCTCTCTCATGTTATGCTAGTTTACAAAGGATCCCGAACAATGGGGGAAGGTAAAAGTTATAAAAGCAGGGCAGAGGGAATCAAATGTCTTTCTGTATGAATTTGGAAAATAACTAAACAAAGTTTACAAATTACTTCTAATATTTTCTTGAATCACTTGAAAATGTTTTCAGTGAGAAAAATAGGCAAGATTTAACGTGAGACTAACTTGGATTTTACATACCTGGTAGATCCAACTTTATGCAAGGTAATGATTCACCTCTCCCAACTGGACACTTGTAGACATCGCCAGTTCTGGTTTTGGGTTGACCAACTAAAGGAGAACCAATAAGGACCCTGGAATTTAAATGAGGCAATTAAAATGTCTGAACAATGAGAAAGTTTATTTTAGTTATTTTAGAACTGACTCTATAACAACAGACAATAGTGACCATAGACAAAATTAATCACCTTGTTAGTAATTTAATGTTATTTAAAATAAGTGTAGTGTCTTCACAAAATTGCACACTGATTTTATTAAAAAATTAGTATGAGAGAGATTGAATACATATCGCTTTATTATTTTTACCTATGACCATATCATATTTTATTTAGGTATGGAAAAATCAATAATTACTGGATAAGTCTGCCACTGTATTGTTTTAAAAATACACAGAAGTCTAAATGAATTTTCTCATGATAAATTGGTAAGGTTTTTCCTAATCTTTATTTTTATTGGTACATGTTTGTAGTACATAATAATTACCTTCATTGTGGGGAGTTGATACACGTACAAAATACATACAAAATACACGTATGAAATCTTCCATCTCTTGGTTCTTTTCCCTTTTGAGAAAGATCTGTCCCTCTATTCACTATCATCTATCTTTTTATTTTGCTATTTAATTTATTTATATTTAACCAGTAGGTAGATTCCTCAAAAAACTAAAACTAAAAATTTCTTTCAATTCAGCTATTCCCCTTTTAGGTATCTTCGCAAAAGAGTTTTAAAAAATCATATTACAGTAACACATGCATTCCTATATTTACAGCAGCACAACTTATTATAGCTAAGTCTTGGAAGCAACCTATGTCCATCAGCCAAAGAATGGATAAAGAAAATGTGATATTTATATATAATAGCATTCTATTTTGCCATAAAGGAGGCTAAACTTGAGCCATTTATGGGCAAATGGATGCATCTTGAGATTATAATACTAAGTGAAATAAATCAGCCACACAAGCTTAAATGCCTCAAGACTTCTTTTATATGAGAAACTCCAAAAAAGAGAAATAGTTAATTTCAAAAAGAAGTTAGAAAATATAGACATGGAGTCATCATAAGTTTTAATATTAGTGTCTGATATTTAATAAGCACTTTAAAAATAAGGATAATTGTGAGATACCAATTAAAATTACTTATCATATTTTTAGACAAATTTAAAAATCACTCCTATAATAATTAATGGAAAAATTAATCGTTATTCATTTTAGTTCCAGCAAATCCTTTAACAGTTTGCTTGGCATTCTCAGGAATAGAAAAGATAAATGTAGTTGAATGTGAAGTTCATTGGTGGATCAACAGTTGCTGATGCAGTGCTGACTAAATATTCATATCCAAAAACCTATTTCTTACAACCCAATAACCCTCATCATTTACCATAAGGCTCTGTGTTTCTGATTGTCATAGATAATATCTTTATCAATAACTTGATTGAAAAAATAAAAAAATAAAAAATATTTAACAAATACACATATACATGTACTTGGGAATTTATCTTAACATTCTAGAATAATAAACATTAATAAACTAATGTTTAATTAGAACTTATGTAAGTTACTTCACTTAACTGCTTACTATTTTCTTCATTAGTATAGGCTATCAGAAGCCTCATTTAATGAGAGTCCCTGTGAAAATGTCATGGGACTTTTAGTTGAGAGCACATAAACATGAGCCAACATTGTATTTTAGTGCCAAAAATGCTAATATGACCTTAGGCTGCAATGCTGGAAATAAATGCCCTGGTCAAGGAAAGTGATATTCCCTCTGTGTCTGCACTGGTTAGGCCATGTCTGGAATCTTCAAATTAAGAAGGACAGAAGCACAATTGTATGTATTTAGAAGATTGTGACTCAGATGATTAGGAGCCTCGCAGTTCAGTCAAACAAGAGTTGCTGAAGGGAAAGTTGGAGATACTGAGCACAGAGAAGACATGTATGAAAAAGAATGAGAGGTGTACGGTGTACATCAGACATAGGTTATAAAAATTCAAATAACTGAAAATCTGTCACATTGAAAAGCAATAGAATTCATTTGTATAGGCCTTTTGAGCATCTAATAAAAACAAAAGATGTTTTATAATATCTGTGAAAATAGAATTATTGACTATACTACCTAAAATATACATTGTGATGCCTTTGCAAAGGAATTTCTGATTTTTGTAAAGAACCGTAAAAATGTTAAAAACCTTTAAGGCATAATTCTTTTTTTCTGAGAATCTAACATTTTAATATGATCTGAAATAAGCAGGAAAAGCCTACTACATAAAGATAATGCTATATTCATTATAAGGGCAAATATACTATCTAGCATATACCTTCCACATACTCAGAAATTTAATCCTTATTATGAACTTAGGTTTGTGAGCTTGCATTGTGGCTTTACGATTTTCCAGTTGCATGGTTTAGGAGAATTCAATTACCCTATTTGTGCCTTAGCTTGTTAATCAATAAAATAGAGATATTGAAAGCACATATCTCACAGGATAATCATGAAAATTAGTTGATATAAGTAAAAACTTACATTACTTGACTCAGTAAATATTAATTCTTTTTTATTATTGCTATATTTTAATTTCAGGTTGTTAAACAACTAACATCTGTGTAAAACAATGATTAGAAAAGAATGCATCAAAAATATAACATCATATTAAGAAGATTATGATTAGGTTTTTTCAGTATTTTAAAAATTTTATGTAATATTATGGAATAAGTTAGTTTTATAGTTGAAAACAGATAAAAGAAATGAATCCACTACTGTACTAATGAAAATATTTAACTTTAGGCTAGATAAATAAATTAATGTTCATTATGAAAATTCTACACATTGGACATTTATGCCAGATCACAGGGATAGAAAACAGATTAACACATTCTTTAGGCTGCTTAAAGAGAAGGCAAAATTATAAAGTGTGCATCACAGCACCAAAATGGTCTGAACCCAGTACAACTCCATCAGTCTCAGAAGCAAGGAAAAATGTCACTCCTTTGATAAGTGCACAAAGTTCAGTATTGCTGTAATAGAAGGGGAGGCTGCAAAGTAAGCCATTTAAAGCATGCATGTTCTTGTAGTTCACTTTGAGAACTTTGGATTTATTATATGAAGGGGGAAATTAGGAACCATTAAAGCACTTAAAGATCAGTGTGACATGATTGAATCATTAATTTTAAATCTTATTTGTCTGCAATGTCATGAATAAATTGCAGAGGGGCAATAAGAGAGTCACAAGGTCAATGTAAGAGTTTCTAAAGTAATCCAGAAGAGGATCTGAATTAAGGAAGTAAAAAGGAAAGATGAACCAATTTTATTAATATTTAGGATATAAGCTGTCTTATCCTGGTTTTCCCCAAAAGTAGACCTGACACAAATACTTTGTTACAGATAGTTTTTTTTTTT
>RJWT010038804.1:0-12791 GCA_004365215.1 Cuniculus paca | reverse complement strand
TCCTCCCCTTTGCAGCCCTGTACTGGAAATTGAATCCTGGACTTTCTCACACAACCTCTGCTCTTTTAATTTTTTTTTGAGATAGGGTCTCGCTAAGTTGGCCAGCCTGGGCTCAAACTGGCAGCCTTCATGCCTCATCCTCTCAGAATGCTGAGATTACAGATATGAACCACCACACCATTCTGGGGATATTCTTTTAAAACATGGATCTTTTTTGTCATTTCATTGGGGTTTTTGTGGGGTAGGCAAATGCTTGGCATCAGCAAGCCCTCCCCACTGTGCTTTTTTGCCATGCTAGGGATTGAACCTAGGGCTTCATGTATGCTAGCACTGAGTTATATCCCCAAACCTTTTTAAATTGAAAAAAATATATATATTATTACTGTTGTTATTATTTTGGTTCTTTGGTGTTTTTGTTTTTGTTTTTGCTTTTGGATAGGGTCTTATGTCATTCAAGCTGGGCTTAAATTCACCATGTAGCTCAGACTGGCTTTGAGTTCACAGGATCATCCTGGTCCAACCTCCTGAGTGCTGGGATGACAAGCATGCGCCACCATGCCTGGCTTAAATTTTATTTTGAGATGCAGTCTTGCTAAGTAACTCAGGCTGGCCTTGAACTTGCGATCTTCCTGTCTCAATCTCTTGAGTAGCTGAGATTATAGGTATGTGCCACTATGCCTGGGTTCAGCCTGCCTTCTACTGCTCCCCCCATGGTATTTGGGGTTAAATCCAGGGTCCTCATACTGAGTTATATCCATTTATTTATTTATTTATTTATTTATTTATTTATTTATTTATTTACTGAGACATGGTCTCAGTATGTAGTGCAGGCTGGCCTTGAACTTGCTTATGTAGCCCAGGATGGCCTCAAACTCATGCAGATCCTCCTGCCTCAGCCTCTTGAGTACTGGAATTATAGGTGTGCACCACCATGTCCAGCCCCACCTTTTTATTTGAGATATGGTCTTACTAAATTTCTAATTTCCCAGACTAGACTCAAACTTGCAATCCTCTTGCCTCAGTTTCCCAGAGTGCTGGGATTATAGGTATGTGCCATCATGCCCAGCTTTTTTTTTTTTTTTGAGATTGTCTTACTATGTAGACTAGGCTAATTTTGAACTGGCTCTGTAACCTAAGATGACTTCAAATTTGCAATCTTCCTTCCTTAACCTCCCAGTTGCTGAGATTATAGGCTTATGCTACCACACCCAGCTCCAGCCTGCCTGCTTGAACTAGAATTCTCACTTGTTTTAAATTTTTCACCTCCCAAAATTAATGCAATCTCTTGCTTTGCTTCCTCCCCATGCATGCACTGCCCTGTGAGATGTCCTGCCTGGTCAGGGGTGGATCATGGCATCTCTTCTTCATTCTTCTTTGGAATGTGTTGGGAAGGAGTGAAAGGTGAAAGGCAGTTGAAGGAGTGAAGATACCAGTAGAATCATTGGGGAATAGAGGACGTAGGTGTTAGAGTGAATCTAGCTGCCATGTCAGTTGTAGGCCTATACTCTCTCTTATCTTCCAGGTCTTCAGAGAATTTGATACAGGACTTGAATGGGATACTACATGGTAAAGAGGCAGAGGCCTTTTGTATTGGAGAGATTTTGTCCTCTGACATCATCTATGCAAGTAGTGCTTTGTGGAGGGTGTTGCTTGAAAGCTGTGATGCCATCACTCTTCTCGGAGCAAAGAGGAAGGTGCTTTAGATGGCGGAGTGGCAACACTTGATGGAACTCGGGTTGCAAGGCACAGCTGTGCATCACCTCTCTCCATACCATGGGTTGGGCCACACCTCAGGCTCAGAGATGGAGAGAGCTAGAAGCCGCTGAAAATGAGCAGTCTTTTTCCCTTCCTGAATGGCTCAACCACCTATAGCAAGGATATTCCCCAGGACAAATTCATTTAAATTGTGTGTGTGGTAGTGGGGTTTGTTTTGGTTTTGTTAGTGGTTTTTTTGAGACAGGGTTCCACTATGCAGTTCAGACTGGCTTTGAGCTAACTTTGTAGCCCAGGCTGGTCTCGAACTTGCAACGATCCTCTTGCCTCATAAATTGTGTGTTTTGCACAAAAATAGTAGCTGCCTGTGAACTTATGAATCATATTGTGGAATCTTATGAATTAAATCCTGTGTTTTTGTTATTCCAGGTTGGAGAAGCTCTCCATATTCATACCGAGTGAACAAAAGCTGAGACCAGAGCAATGACCGAGTCCTACATGAAGAGTGAGTATGAAAGATGGCATTCCTCCTGCCCTTCAGAAACAGGGCAGGGCATAGCTTGCATGGAGTCTCCACTTGGCATGTGGGAACCTAGGTAGGACTGGGACCCAACAAGCATGTGACGTTCAGAAGTGTGTTTTACAGGAAGGACTGTTGAATGACCATGCTTTCTCCAAGGGTTTATTAAAAGAGACACAAAAGTCCATGTGGACTACTGTACAAAATACCTTAGCCTGGGTAATTTATAAATAATAAAAATTTGCTTTTCACAATTCTGGGGGCTGGCAGTCAAGGTCAGGGCACCAGGAGGTTTGCTGTCTGGTGAAGGCTGCTTTCTGCTCTCCAGATGGTGCCTCTTGCTCTGTCTCCATGTAGGAGACCGACAGACGGGACTAAGGTACCCCCTCAACCCTCTGTAGATCACTAATGTGCACCCTGATGATGGTCACTGCCCAGAGACCTGTCTCTTAAAACCTTCTCCTTGAGAATTAAGGAGACATGAGTTTTGATGGCTATCAGGCCATGACAGCAGTTCATATGGAAGCAGAAGATGTGAATTTCCCCTACCATGGCTCAGCAACCTCAGAGTGCAGGGATCCATGGGCCTCTGTGCCTTTACCCCTTTGTACACATGCCAAGGCATGGATCCAGTGTCCAGTCTGGCTGACCACTACTTCCCCAGTTAAGGTCAGCAGTTCACTGAGGACTACCTGTGTATACTGGGGTCCCTGCACCTGTGAAATTCATCTGAAGGGGATGAATTACACCTTGGGTTCTGTAATGCTGTACCCTGAGTTTGAAGAACACTGAGAGGAAAAAAAGAAAAGAACACTGAGAGGCTTTGAACTGTGTAGGGGAATTCACAGGTAGAGATGGGGCTATGAAGAAGAGTCCAGGTAACTAAGGGTCTGGGGGACTAGCAAGGGCAGAGCAGGGCCACAAAGTCAAGATGAGGGGTGAAGACACTTGCAGTTACTGACTACAGAGACCAGGCTCCTTGACAGAGGCAACCCCAAATATCTGTGGAGGCCACAGTTGGTAGAACAGGTACACATGTACTTTAGAAGGGTCAGGTTCTGTGTTGAACTTGGCCTTTGATACAAGCAGATCTTATTAATTGGATCAGTCTGTTTAACTCCTAAACTTTGAAATGGAGAGTTCTTTTTGTTTTGTTTGTATGGATTTTTGAGACAGGGTCTCTCTATGCAGTTCAGGCTGGCCTTGAGCTCATTTTGTAGCCCAGGCTGGTCTCGAACTCACAATGATCCTCCTGCCTCAGCCTCCCGGAATGGAGGGTTCTTAAAAGTCCAGCTTAAAAAAAAAAGTGTCCAGCTTCCTGCTCAGAAAGGACATCCTCTCAGGAGGGGAGACTTGAGTTGTGCTCTGGTGCCTGTATCTTCCATTACTGTGGCAGCAGCCTTTTGGGACATCCTCATTGGCAGTGGGTGTAGGGCATGGCACTGGTAGAGCAGGAGGACCAGGGACATCCCCAGTCCAGCCTGGAGAGTCTTGCGGTGGGTAGGGTGCTTGTTTGGTACATGTCTCTTGGATGCCTAGCTGGTTTTTTGCTGAGTACAGGTCTGGTGAGTACTCTGCCTGCAGAGAACGATGCTCATTTGGTGGTTCCTTGATTCATATCTAGTATCACTAGGCAGAGTGCTTGGGATAGGAGCCATGATTTTATTCCTTCATTGTTGCTGCTGGTGTCCCCACCCCTGTCTAGTCACTGTGTGTAAGGAGTTGGGTCCAGGAGTCTACCCTGTCTGAGGCCAGACTCTCAGGGAACCTTCTGGAAGAGGCCGTGTCTGTGCAGCCTGTTTGTGGAGCATGGCAGGTGTGTGGATCTAGCTGGGCGTGAGTTGATGGCCTTGTGGAAGCCCAAGCCTCGTGGTCAGGGCTGGAACAGCATGTTCATGTGGGAGGTGGGCCATGTACTGTCTGACTCACTGCCCTCAGGGCTGAGCTATGTGTTCTAGGCTGGCAGCTTCTCAGTGATAGCCAGCCTGAGCTCCACAGCCCGCTCAGTGAGCAACTGCCCACTCAGAGCTCCAGAGCCCTGCCACAGCACAGGCTGGTTGCAGAGTTGGGCACTCTGCCCAGAGGGAGACTGGTGCATATGTCAGAGCAGTTACAGGTCGGTGTGGCTGGGGCCAACAGGTACGCCACTGTGCAAGGTGACTGGGCCTACTGGGCCCTGAGACATCAGGCTGTGATGAGGCCAGAAGGTACTGCCTGAGTCTTTAAGTAACTAATGTGCACCCTGATGATGGTCACTGCCTAGAGACCTATCTCTTAAAATCACCTTGGGAATTAAGTTTCAACATGAGGGTTTTTTATTATTGGTGGTGGTTTGTTTTGTTTTTTGAGACAGAGTCTTGCTCTGCAACCCAGGGTGGCCTTGAACTCACTATGTAGCTGGGGCTGGCCTTGAACTCTCAGCAATCTTTGTGTCTCAGCCTCCTGAATGCTGGAATTACAGGCATGTGCAACCACAGCCGGCTTCAACATGAGTTTTGACAGGACACCAGGCCAAGGGCCAGCATGAGGATAGGACCTGTGGTGGACGGGGAACCCTGAGCCTACACACACTGACCAGGCTTTGTCACTGCAGGACTGTCCTTTGCCCTTCTTGATGCAGTCACCGACAAGGACCCTGTGGTACAGGAGCAGGTTTGCAGCGCTCTGTGCTCCCTGGGGGAGTTGCGGCCGGCAGAAATGCTCCACGCCTGTGAGGATTACCTGAAGCAGCATGACAAGGTACTGCCTGTGACGTCAGTGAGTAGTTTGGGAGGTGATGGCCAGTTAGAGGTAGAAGGTGGTGCCAAGCCAGTCTATTGGCACAACTGCCTGCCTGCACTGTCTTGCCATCAGGACTAGAACCCACTTTGTCTTGTTGCATGTGGACTATGACTGCAGCCCCCATGAATCAATGGTCCCATTGTGTGGGACTGGACTGATACTCAGCAGTCAGTGCTTGTGAGTAGAGGATGTTTGTTGTCTTCTTTTGCTCACTCAATGAATGCTGAGTACTTTTCCTGCCCGAGAAAGGGAAGATGTTTGTGAGTCCTATTAGCTCAAGTGTACAGGGTTTGGCAAGGACTTGAAAATGTTCCCAGGACCCTGCCTTTCCTGGAGTACTGGTCTAGGTGGTCTGTGGCTGGTCAGAGGAGCCCCCAGGAGGGGAATAGGGCCTTCTCCTATGATTCCCTTTACTCCCATGCTAACCTGATGCTAATTCTGAGAAAGGCTCAGAATTCTCACTTTGGCCCTGGAGGATATCAGGCTGCCAGCCTGGGGCTCTCATCTCACACGCTTTCTGTCTTGTCCTGGGCCTTGGCAAGTGCAAGGAGCACCAGCCATGCTGGCTCGCTGCTGTCTGAAATTATGATGTACCTTTCTTGGTTTTCCTTGTGTATAGTTTTGTAGTCTCAGAAGACCATCATCCTTTTTGTTTTGTTTGATACTTTGACACATGAAAAGGGATCTCTGTATAAAGTGGGTGTCAGCTGCCATCCTTTGAAGAATAGCCCTATCCCTCAGGGTACCTGCTGATGGAACTGTGTTTGTGACATTTTGTGGGGGACCTCTGTCCTGCATGTTTGTGCTTGTACAGCAGCAGAGGCAAACTTGTTAGGAGGTTGACTGAAACTGTAAGTATTCACAGATCTTCCCAGAAGCTGCTCTCCTGCTCAGCATGATGCAGGTGTCTGCCTGTAGCTCCTCTTTGGGTATTAACTGAGCTTGGTGCTTCCTTCTGTAAGGGCCAGCTACACCATGGTTGGGACTAGCACCAGGGTCTTCTCTGTGTGTGATGTGATGCACTAATATCTGTGTCTGATAGTCGGACAGAAGGTGATGTGGCCTTGCCATCTGAGGAGGTGACCAGAGCACTAGGGATGTAGCACCTGACCATCTGTGCAGTCCATAGCAGGCCAGGTGTCCTTATGCTTTTCATTCCTGTTTTTTTTGTTTGTTTGTTTGTTTGTTTTTTGTTTTTTATTTTGGTACCAGGGATTGAACTTACAACTTCACACTTGCAAGGCAGTTGCTTAAACCACTGAGCTAAATCTCCAGCCCATTCCCTGTTGTTTTTTATTTCACCTGTTTTCTACCCTTTTTGATTTTGAATTTTCTCTTCTCTGGTGCCAGAAATTAAACTCAAGGCCTTGCACATGCTAGGTAACTACTCTTCCACTGAGCTACGTCCCCGGCTATTTTATTTTTTATTTTTTGAGACAATGTCTCACTGTGCAGTTCATGTATGCCAAATTGCCCTTGAAGTTTTGGCAATTCTCCTGCCTCACCCTCCTGAGTGGTGGGGTTACAGGCATGTGCCACCCACACCGCTTGTCCTTTTTATTTTTTATTTTTTGTTTTTATTTTAAAGAGAATAAAACCAAGCAAAATAAAACAGAATAAAGCCAATCAAAAGGAACCAGTGTAAGTGACACAGGACTTCAAAACAGTATGAAATCAACAATGGTTACCATAACACTTTTTGTTTTCAAAATAGTTGCAGATATCTTCAGACATAGTAAAAATCAAACAAAACAGAACAGAATAGAACCAATACAAACAAAACAATGAATGCAATAAAGGGCTTCAAAACAAGATAGTAATAAATTCTAAATGGCTACCATAATATATCCTGTTTTCTTTGAAATAGCTGCTCATGCCATTGGATATAATAAAATCAAATAAAACAAAACAGAATAAAACCCAGCCCAACAAAACAATGAAAGTGATACAGGACTTTAAAACAAGATAATAGGGAACCAACAGTAGCCACCACCTTCAGAAGGAGATCCCCATAGATGCTACATTGTGTATTGTTATCCCCGAATAGATGATCAGACTAGCAGCTTTAAACTTGCAAAGTCAGTGAAACACTAAATACTACAACAATTAAATTTTATTTTACCTCAATAGCTGTCATCTCAGCCTGTGTTTCTCTGGATCAGCTGGCCATTTATGGTGGGGTGGCAGGGAGGTGGCTTTTCTTGTTTCCCAGTCTGTGTGCCAGAAGCGGCTCGCATCTGGCTCTCCTCTCAGTGGCCCATGCATGGCACTGATTCGCAGGGAGGGCTTACTTCTTGATGACTTCTTGTTCTCTTCCTCTGCATTCTGCAAATGGTACAGACTCATGGGAAAGGGCTGGGGTCTGGCTGTCCCCCCAGCAGCCTGTGCATGGCGCCAATTTGCAGAAAGGGCTTACTTCTTGATTACTTTTTGTTCTTTCGTCCTTTTTATTTTTAATTTTGAAATGTCTTGCTAAGTTTACCAGGCAGGCGTGACACTTAAGATCCTCTCGCCTTAGCCTCCTGAGTAGCTGGAATTACAGGCATGCACCACCATGTATAGTCTCCATTTATATTCTTTTAACCAACTTAAAAAATTCTCCCTTATCATTTCATGTTTGAGTTGGAGCTCTGATTGTGATCTTACAAGAGGGTGTGGCTAGTTCCCTGACTCCCTTACGGTGGCTTCTCCTGCAAGCCGCTTCCAGCCTCTGCTGTTCACTGGATCACTGCATTTCATCTATTTGCATTTTACTTAGCATGCGCATTTGAAATCACATAGATTCTCTTTCCAAAAGAATGGGAACAGTA
Organism: Cuniculus paca; assembly: GCA_004365215.1. NCBI lineage: Eukaryota > Metazoa > Chordata > Mammalia > Rodentia > Cuniculidae > Cuniculus > Cuniculus paca. The sequence goes on along the minus strand of RJWT010038804.1, from coordinate 4,967 downwards.
GTGGAAAGTCACACAGCATTGTTGTGTGAGATGCCGATAGATGTTTTAGGACACACATGATGTTTCACACTGTCAGCTCCTGTCTGGTGTCCTGTTTTAATGAACCTGGAGGCCTGTGGCTGTGCAGCGTGTGTCTCAGTGCAGAGGGCACTAGGTTTGGCCAGTCTCATACATGTCAGCCAAAGTCCAGCACAGGAGAAACTCCTCAGAGCTGTCTGGCCATGAGGAGGAGTGATCTGGGAAAGAGAGACAAAAAACAGTACAGTCCTCTTTTCAAATAGTGTCTGAGTTGTTTTCCTCCCTTTTTCCAATAGCTTCAACTGCAAACATTTCTTTCTAGTTTCCAGTCTCTCTTTAAGTCATCCTAACATGAGATCTGCTGACTACTAGTAACCATGAGGATACTCAAGCCACACAGAGACTATCAGGGCCAGTGTTACCATGTGCAGGGCTGATAATGATGGCCACTCAGCATTAGCCATGTGCACTCACTATTGGCTAGAAATAAAATTGGTTCCCAGGTCTTATAAGGGACATTAGAACCCAACATCAGAATGCAAACCCATGATTCTGATTCAGCTGGAGTGGAAACTTTGGTCCTGGACTATCCTGTTGGATTTGGAGATAGGAATTATTTTAATTTCCCCTACTATAGTTGTACAACATAGTATATTTCTTTTTTTTTGTTTGTTTGGCACCAGGGATCAAATTCACGACTTCGTGTTTGCCAGTCAGGCACTTATGCCACTGAGCTAAATCCCCAGCAACACAGTATATTTCTGTGTCCAAATGTGTGGAGTTGTTTCCCCAAATATCAAACAATAAGTACCACAGTGGACATCAGCTGGGTATCCTCCTACTCAATTCCATTCCAGTGCCATCTACTTGTAGTTAGCATCAGATCCTACAGGTTGAGGGCTCAGCCTTCAAGACTGCCCCTGATTTAATTAGACAGTAGAAACAAGTCACTGGCTATGGCTTGTGCCTCTCTGACTGATCAGCTACAAATTAGGGTTCCCACGATCTCCCCTTCAGGTTTAATTAATTTGCCAGAGTGGTTTATGGAACTCAGGAAACACTTTACTTAGATTTACTGGTTTATTATCAAGCATATGACAGAATGCACATGAGTACTAGAGGAAGAGACGCAGAGGGCAAGAGATGTGGAAGGTGATGTAGAGCTCCTGTGCCTCCCTGGTTGCACCACCCTCTGGAGGTGACTATCTGGAAGCTCCTTATACTTTGTTCTTTGGGGGTTTATGGAGGCTTTGTTACGTGGGTATAATTGATCACATCACTGACTGTTGGTGATCAACTCAATCTGTTAATCCCTTTTCCCTCTTCTCTCTCTGGAGGTCAAGAGTAAAGCTGACATTCCCCAACCTCTAATCCTGTCTTGGTCTTTCCAAGCTGCCTAGTGCCACACCAATCCCAGCAACCACATCCTTAGGTTACAAAAAACAATTTGGAGAATCCAAGGATTTTAGGAATCTTGTGCTAAGAAACCAAGCAAAAAGCAAATGCATGTGTTTTACATTATCACATTGTACATGAAGCTAAATTGGAACCTACTGAATTGACCAGCCTGTACACATTTCATGTTGTGGCCTTGGGGAAGTGCTGATAGCCTTTGATGCAGGGAATGATATGACTACCCTTTGACCTTTGAGTCACATGGTAAAGGTCAAGTGTATGAATTGCCCAGTCACTGGCTTAGCCCACTTAGCAGACTCAGGTCTGTGGGACAGCTCCGTGGCCACTTGGCAACATCAGAACCATTGAGCTGGAACTTTTTGTGCATGGCTCTGTAGTGAGCCAGCCTGGAGCTTGTCCCTCTGCTGTGTGCCTGCAGCCCATCAGGGCAGATGTGGTCAGTATCCCAGTATGGTCCCTTCTTTCTGTGGTCATGTCACTTTGTATAGAACGAGGTGGGACCTGATGGAAAACAGCTCTTCACTGTCACCAATTCTTGACTTCTCTGCCCAGGACACTTTGAAGAACAATGTAAGATGAGAACCAAACCTTTTCTTTAAAAATGAGCACCCAAGCCAAGTATGGTGATATATGCCTGTAAACCCAGCACTTGGGAGACTGGGGGAGGGAGATTCCTGTGAGTTCAAGGCCAGCCTGGGCTACGTAGTGAATTCAAGGCAAGCCTGGCAGCCTTGACTACATAGTGAGACCCTGTCTCACCACCCCCATACCCCAATGGCAGCCAGGAGTAAAAGCATAGGACATTTTTATTTTCTCCAATTGTACATCATGTCCCATCTACCTTCAGTTGGGAGGAGGCCCTGCTTAGGCCCCTGATGACAGGATGGACAGCCCTGGGACATATGCAGATGGGTTAGCACAAAATAGTTGAAATAAAGCTCCAGAGCAGAAGTGCTACACATCTGTTTTTTAAAATGTGGATTCCTGGAACATTCCCGGCTGCCAACCAGTTGTGCCACATTAAGCAGACATGCCCACAACTACTAAGTGAGCCGGGGAATTCAGGGTCAGGATTTTCTTTCCTCCCTTTTGTTTTTCTGGAAAAAAAAAAAAGGCAATAATGCTCCCTAAAGCATTCTCATACATGTAGGAAGAATTAGCAGTCAAGAAAGTCTACCCAGTGTTCTTTGAAAGGTGTTTCCAAGACCAAGAGCCAGGAAGAAGCTGGAAGCATTGGTCCAGATTAAGTGGTCCTAGATATTCTGGCTGCTTTATCAGCACTATGCATCCCAGTTTTTCAGTGGTTCTTATAAATAGAATCATACCAATTCATATTAATTTTCTGTTCTTCCCCTAAATTACCATGGGTATGCCAGCTGTGGCATCTTTCCTCATCCCTGTGAGCCACTTCTCAGTCACAGCCCTGAAGGCAGCTCCCGCTGGGGAAGAATGTCTGCAGGAATGCTGACTCCTCCTGCGTAGGTCAGAAGTAACAGTTCGTCTTCTTAGCTAGGGTTTAAATACAAAGCTGCCTGCCGAAGCTGGGAAGGGAAGGGGAAGTGTGTGAAGCCCCCTGGCTGAGATGGTATGTGCTGCCTGACCCTCCTCACCCACCAAGACCCACCAGTTCAGGGTGGTTGCACTCTCATCGCTGAGGCACCAGTGATCAGGATGGAAAATCTCATGCTGAAAAAGTAAAACCCAAGGCAGTGCCCTGTGAACTGTTGGTGTCACTGGAGTTTTCTGTGTCTGGATGCTTACTCTTTTCTTGGACCTTCCCTGTCAACTTCTCAGCTGGCACATCCGTACCGCGCCATGGTCCTGAGGGCCATGGAGACAGTCCTGAGTGGTCACATCCACAAGCTGGACAAGGACACGGCCAGTGCCATCATCCATTTGGCCTCCAATGAGATGACCAGGACAAAGGTAGGGTCTCTGGCTTGAAGGCTTGACTCTGGTGGGAGGGAAACTTCTTTTCTTTGGCCTCTTGTTGAGAACAGCAGGAGTGGGCTGACTGGCTTGGGCAGCAGAGGCCATTTGGTCCTGTGCACACTCTCCTGGGGCGGCAGGCAGTCACCCTGTAATTTTCAGAGGCAGACTGAAGCAAGGCACAAAGTGCCTGAAGTGATGTCCATCAGCCTGGCTCTTGCAGTGCCCAAGTCCACCCCCCCTCCCCACCCTGTGTGCCCCACTGGCTGTGTTCTCCCGAAGGTGCGACTGGCCCTCTACAGGACTGTGGCATGATCCCTCTCACTGGGAAACCTGAGATGGGGTGGCTTATCCTGGCTAGCTGAGGACAGAATTCTTTGTGCTTCTGGAGAGGATTTGGGCAGTCTTCCTCATGACTCTTTGGGGTTCAGGAGCTGGGCTGTGACTGGCAGCAGGCTGCGAGCAGCGTCCTGGTGGCTGTGGGGAAGCGGTTCACCAATCAGGTGATGGAGGAGGTACTCAGCAGGTTCCAGCCTGGACTCCTGCCACACTGTTCTGTGCTGCAAACTCTCTCCAGCCTCTCGGTGTCCAATGGTAGGTGCCAGCTTGTCCTGGATCCTTTTGTGTCCTTGAGAAAGTCTTAGGACCTCTGAGGGTGCCCTGGGATTGTGGGCCTCAGCAATTCTGCCACCTACTCAGTACCAGTAGGTACTCTAAACTATGCATTCAGACTTTGTGGGCCCTCCCTGTCTGGGGGTTGGGGGTTGGGCCAGTCCTGCAGCCCCTGTAATGGCCTCTCTCTTGCAGCATTCGGCATGGTCCCCTTCCTGCCATCTATCCTGAGCACCATGTTGCCCATGCTGAGTATGGCCAAGCAGGATGCGATGAGGGTGATGTTCTGCTGTGGTAAGATGGCTGGATGTATCTGTTTACCTTCCTTACTTTTTCTTTCATGGGTGCCTCTGTGGGTACGAGAACTACCTAGTTTGGTGGGTGCAAGTAGCCTGGTAGGTACAAGAAGGCAGGCAGGTAGTCAGAGTCTGGGTCCCCTTCAGCTGAGCCACTGCCAAGGTGAAAGGCCTGCATTTCACAGATGTGACCTCTATCCTTTTGTTGCTGCTGTCTGTTGCTGGGGGTCCCCAACTCTGCAGATCCTCAGAGGCCTGGGGATGGGAAAAGACTTCCTCCCAGCTGGCAGTGACTACTCACTAGCTGGGAGTACTCACTGACCCCCTACCTTCAAAGAGCTATGCCTCCGTGGTCTGTGTTTGTCCCCTCTGTCTCTGGCAGGGGACTATGGACATGATGTAGTATGACTTCATGGTTTCTGCTGTGGCTGGTGTCTAGTGGTGAGTGAATAGACTGGGTGGAGGGCTTTTCTGTGGGAGAGGAGCAGAGGGAAACTCAACTGGCCTTGAGCTTTCTCTTTCGCTGGCTTCCTGTGATAGCAGGACTGTTGGTTCTGAACCTGGTGGGAAGGGGCAGGCATACCCCCACAGGACTTTCAGAGCCACAGATCTTAGCTTCATTCATCCCCACCCCTCCTGGGCACAGGGTGTGTTAGAAGGCTCCTTTCCTCTTCCCCTCGTGACAGGGTGACATGT
>RJWT010038803.1:0-12732 GCA_004365215.1 Cuniculus paca | reverse complement strand
CTTAAAACTGGTTAAAATGGCAAATGCAATGGTATATGTATTTTACCACAATTTTTTTTTTGGTACTGGGAATTGAACTCACAACCTCATGCTTGCCAGGCTTTACCATGATTAAAAAAAAAAAAGTAAGCAGCTCTCAGAGATCCTGAGCCCATGGGTGATGCAGACAGAGAGGGGCACAGATGGGCCTGCCATGTCACCTAGGCATCACCCCACCTGCGTTGCTTCCAAGTGGAACCAGATGTCCAGGCCACGTGGGTTGGCTGAGGCTCCAGGGTCCTCGCTCACACCACTGGCCCTGGGTGCCCCCACCACGTCCCTATCTCTGAATCTAGGGTACTTCTTATGCAAGCAGCTTCTAGGGCAACCTCAGCCCTCTGAGCTCAGCATCCCAGGTGGCAGCGCCTGCAAGGTGCCCAGTTTCCAGGTGACTGGGGACGCTTCAGACCTGCCCATCTCGGAACCTCCTGGGGCTCCCTCCAGCAGAGTCCCCACCACAGGTGATAGAAGGGCATCTCAGAACCTACTGCTAGGTCGTGTCAGCCCGGCGAGACGGCACACATTTACAAAGCCAGTTACTCAGGAGGCTGAGGCAGGAGGACTGAATGTTCGAAGCCCACCTGGGGAACTTAGCTAGATGTTGTCTCAAAACAAAACAAAAAGGGCTGGGAATGTAGCTCAGAGCCAGAGCACTTGCCTAGCACGTCCAAAGCCCTGGGTTCCATCCCAGCATCACACGCACACAAGAAGGAGCCCGGGCTGTCCTGCCATCCACTCACTGCCTCGTTCATTCATCCTCTATGGGTGAGAATCCCTCCAACTCTGTGGAGACGCTGAGCCCCTGCCTGGCACGGCCTTCCTCTCCTTCTTTGCCTGGTCATCTCGGGCTGCAGGACTCTTCCCTCCCCTGCTCTGCTGCCCCGGCCAGCTCATGCCTGCCTGAGTCCCCTTGACATCTCAAGTTCTGGGCTTTTCTGTGACCAAGCCTGCGGTTTGGGCTGCCGCCTGCGAAGACTCAGTTCCTGCTGCCCCAAGAATGAAGGAGCAAAGGGGGGGCCCAGGCACCACGGAGAGTGGGGGTGTCGGGGAGCAGAGACCCATCAGGATCCTGCTGCAGTGAGGGGAAGCAGCCAGTTTCCGGGGCAAGTGGAGGAGCAGACGCCAGGCTCGGAGCAGCTCTGCCTCTGGGCCGCTAGAGGGAGACCTTGGCAGCCCGGCCTGCGCTGGGCTGAGGTCACCAGGTGCAGCTGTGTGACCCACGCTGAGGGGTAGGCGCGTGTGTGCGTGTGTGTGCACGCGTGCATCCCACAGGCAGAGGAGGGCGTGGGCAGTGGCCTTAGCCCTGCTTATGCTCCCTGCAGCCTGGTTTCCTACAGGAGGGAGGAGGCTGGCTTCCCTGCAGTGGGGGAGACGACGTGGGGGTGTCACTCAGAAAGCAGCAAATATGAACCACAGCAGGGTCCACGGAGGGCACGATTAGGGGGCTTTTGGGGTGCTCTTCTAAGCATTCTATGTATAGAAAAGAACCCTATAAATGTAGGACCCACGAATAAGTTATCCATACTGCAGATGAGAAGCTAAAAGGCCGGAGCTGGGATTCAAACCCAGGAAGGGGGAGCTGGGGCAGGATGCACAGTGCCAGGAAGCCTGCATCCTACGACAGAAGCTGCCTCATGGCACAGCCAGATGACTGAGCCAGCCCCAGGGCCTGACAGCCAAGCTCTAGACTCCAGTTCTGTCACCTGCTGGGCAGAGCATCCTTGGTGATGTCACTTCCTCCTCTGTAAGATGGAACGAATGTCACCCACCTGCCATTTAACTGGGACATGATACCTAAGGGAAAGGAGACTCCAGAACCTGAGGTAGGGGTTTGGCATGTGGCCACAGGGCCTTTGTATATGTCCTGTGTGTGTTGAGGACAGCATCGTAGTTCTTGTTCCTCTCTCCATCCACTATTCTCTTCTTCCCGCTGCTGCAGGGCCAGCTTAGATACAGGTGACTCCTAGTGGCCTACAGGTCCCCGTGGCCAGGAGGATGCCCTGCTGGGTTGAATGGTCTCCTGTCATGTCTTGAAACACTTAATCTTTTTCCAGTAAGAGGCCTGCGTGTTCCCTTGCCATTTCTCCCTGCAGGTGCCAGAGTTGTCCTGTCATCCCCAGCTGCAGCAGGCAGGGAGGCAGAAGAGAGTGGGGGAGGGGAGACACTGCAAGCTGGACACACGGCAGATGCCCAGTCAGCCCTGGAGCTTCTCCCACCAAGGGGCGCAGAGTCTCCTGGCTCGGGCACCAGCCCTGTAGGTTTCTCTGGGTCAGTTTCTCTCCCTAAAATGGGGCCAAACGGTGAAGACCTCTGCATTCCAGTCACAGGGCTCCTTTCACAGGGGGTTTAGCAGTCCTCAAAGCAGGGCTCCCCCAGGCTGCTCAACACCCTCATCTGCAAAGCTTCCGCACCTCCCGCATGCCCTGCTCTGCCGGGCACACTCCCCTGAGCCTCCACCCGAAGGTGGCACCACTGGCGAGAAGTGCTCCCCCTTCAGTGCCAGGTCTCTGTACCCTGCTCCTGCTCAGGGACAGCGGCTCTGCCATCACACGGACATCTCAGGTGACCTGAGCAGGGGCCGAGGGTGACCTTCCGCCTGAGTCTCTTGTCCTTGCCCTTGATTGCTGGCCTCTGGGCTGTCCCGTGTGCCCGGCCTGGGTGAATGACCTCCGGGGCAGGAGCGTTCTGGGAATAGGCCGTGTCCTGGCCAGCAGAGCAGGCGCCTCCCTGGACCTCTTCAGGCGCACCCTGACGAGGCCTCTTCGGGGTCTTCTGAGGAGGCTTCCCCAGACAGAGACCCGGTCACGCGCCACCCAGAAGTGGCCTGTGAATGGCACTGGACAGGACAGACTGGGAGCTGGTCCTCACTCCCTGTGTCCACTCTTCCAGCAGCCTGCGAGGTTGCATCCCCCACCCCAATTTTCGCTGTTTGGAGAATTCACCTCCAGGCCAGCAATGTTTGCCAAGGCAATGGGCAAACATCAAAGGAAAGCGGCGCCACAGTGCCTGAGGCCAGCCCCGCCCACCTGCCCTGCACCTGCCCACCACTCCTGGCCCTCCATCCCTGCTTTGGTTGCCTTCTTTGATTGAGCTTCTGCCTTCCAGGGCAGAGCAAGAACAAGACCTGCCACCAGAAGGGACATCTTCCTTGTTGCTATCCTCCCATTTTTTTTTTTCTTGACGAAGTTCTACTAAGTAGTCCAGGCTGGGCTCAAACTTGAGATCCTCCTGCCTCAGCCTCCCAGAGTGCTGGGGTTACAGGTGTGCACCACCATGCCCAGCTTGATAGCTGCTCTTGAGCTGGCCCTATGTGGGCTGGATGCCTAGACTCTGTGCCCTCTGCCAACCTCCCAATCACTAGAGCTGGGTACCTGCTGTCTGGTTTTCTCCTCCTGCCCTCTCTCATTCCTTCCCTTCCTCCCTTCCTTTCTTCTATCTTTCTATTATTTATTTATTCTTTCAACAACCACTTCTTTAACATCCCTTGCTGCCATGCCATCCTGTGGGAGCTTCTACTCCTGAATTTCAGGGCTCCGTCAGGGCACCTCTCAGGGAGGCTCCTTTCCTTTCCTCTCTCTGTGACTGACCCCAGCCACAGAACCCGGACGGCCTGAAGCCACCTGGATGCTCACCTCATGGCCACCATCCCACTTTGGCCCAGACGCGTCCACGCAATGTAAATCCAGGGCTTTTCTTCACCAGCAGTGGGTCTTTCTCTGCTAGGCTTGGGCTTGGCACCCCTGGGACCATGAGGCAGAAGCACCCAGGATGCAGGCAGCTAGGGACCCTCCCCAGGACCCCAGGCCACTTGGTTTCTGAGCCTTCGAGGCCCCTCTGTGTGTGAGAGCATCGCTTGGCCTTTGGTTCAGTTGCAGTCCAAGCATCCTGGTGCATACAGGGCCTGCACTGCTGAGTTCAGACTTCTTTTTCCAGCAGCAGGAATCCGCCTCTGGGAGCCCCTGATTCTGGAGCACCCCTCCTGTGGGGAGTCCTAAGACTTCCTTTCTAACAAGTCTACCTTGGACCCATTCCTCCCAAGCTCAATGCACTCAAAGCCCCAGCCCCAAGGTGCTCTGTGGTCACTTCCCAGGAGAGCTGCCTCCAAGTCCCTCTTTCGGGGTCTAATGGTTCATGTGCACTGTTCCTGCTTGGCCTGCCCGATCCCCAGGATGACCAGTGCCTTGGGAGGCGATCCATAGCTGTAAGATAAAGTTGTCTCAAGGGAGGGCTGGAGAGGTCCCTAGGATGCTCCCTGCGTGGGAGGTGGTGGTGGGGCAGTAGTTATTGGTAGACAAGGCAGGGGGGAATCTGATCGCGATGGGGGAGAGACTGCAGGCAGCATGCATGGCCCCTCCTGTGGCCCCCACGCTGTGGCCCCCGGCATGTGGCCACAGGTATGATGTGTGTGTCACTCCCGGTCACACAGCAAGCCTGGGCTCCCACTCACTGACCTTAGTTACTGCGGTGGTTTGAACGTGTCCCCCAAAAGTTCACACATAGAAACTGAATCCTCAACTTTAGACATCTACTGTATTTGAAAGGGGCCTTTGAAGGTAACTGGGATTAGAGGAGGTCAGGAGGGTGGCCCTGGGATGGTGTTGGGGACCCTAGCAGAGGAAGAGTGACCCGACCTGGCACCCTGTCTCTGTCTCCCTCTGCTCTACAGTGCTCCGGAGAGAAGGTCCTCACCAGATTCCAGCACTGCCCTCTGGGACTTCCAGCCTCCAGAAGCCTGAGAGACGGAAACTTCGATTCTTTCTAAATCACTCAGCCCCGATGTTCCGTTGTAACAACAGAAAAGAGACTAAGAGAGCACTGGCCTTACAAGTGTTCTTGTTTGTTAACACGGGGAGACTAACCCAGAAATAGGACCAGCGTTGGGTCTGAGCCTGGAATCCTAGATCGACCCATCAAACAAATAATCCTAGGCACTTGGCTGCCCTGACCGGTGACCCTTACTCATCCCCGGGCTTGCATGAACAGTTCATTAGAAATCTAAGGACCGCAGGAGTTTATGTCTTCTATGTCGTATGCTTGCAACCATTCACAAAGTGAAGTCTGCTTTCCATCTCTGTCTTTCCTTTTATGGGATTGGAAATGACCAGGAGACCCTGAGTCGTGGCCTTCACAAGTTTGATTCATTAGATTTACAAGGGTGGCTTAAGAGTTTAGAAAGAACTTGTGTGTTGATCTGCGGGTGACCCTGCCGGGGGCTTGAGGGAATTTGGTAGAATTGAGATTTGGTGTTAAGAAGGAAGTGTGCTAGGTGTGGTGGCTCACGCCTGTAATCCCAGCACTCAGGAGGCTGAGACAGGAGGATTTCAAGTTTGAATCCGGCCTGGGCAACTGAGTGACTTAGTGAGACCTGTTTTAAAAAATAAAATAAAAATAAAAAGGTCTATGGCCAGATGTGGTGGTGCACTCCTATAATCCCAGCACTCAGAAGGCTGAGGCAGGAGGATTGTTGCAAGTTTGAGACCAGCCTGGGCTACAAAGTGAGCCCAAGGCCAGCCAAAACAGCATAGCGAGACCCTGTCTCAAAAAGATAAATAAATAAATATAAATAAATAAAATAAAGGGCTGTGGATATAGCTCGGTGTTAAGGTCTAATCCCCAGCACTGCCAATAATAATGATGATGTTAGCCAGGCATGGTGGCCCACTCTTACAACCCCAGCACTTGGGAGGCTGAGGCAGGAGGATCGTTGCAAGTTCGAGACCAGCCTGGGCTACAAAGAGAGCCCAAGGTCAGCCTGAACTGCATAGTGAGACCTTGTGGGTTCTACAACTTGTTGGATTTGGACTACAAGTCCCAAGAAAATCTAGATTGTTAATCTTTACAACTTGATATTTTGATTCTTTTCTTCTTTCTAGGGACTCCCACAAGGTAGGCAAGTGCTCTACCACTGAGCTATACCCCCAGCTCTATCTACTCTGTGCTTTTTAATTCAAATTAAACTTTGAATCCTCCTTTCAAGGCACGAAACCTTCAGGCAACCAAAAACTCAAGTCATATTGGAAAGCGAGCCCCCCTCAGCCTCGTTCTGGTGGCCCACAGGAGGGGTGGGTGCCCATGCTCCGGGCCCATCACAGGACAGTGCTTGAGGAACTCCAAGCAAGCAGGTGGCCCCGATGGGGCGTCTGAACCCCCACTGGATGGAAACTTCCCTCAGGGCTCCTTCCAGCCTCCTGGGGCAAGGTGGGACATCTCAATCACACAGTCCCCAGCCAACTCATTCATTTATTCAACGAACAGTAAGACCCCTCAGACCACAGGACCATGTCTCATGTTAGGGGTTCCAAGAACAAAATCCGTCTCCTGAGGAGTGGAGTCCTGGCACCCTCTTATGGCTTTGTGCCTGCTCTGATCTGCATGTCGGTGGCCCCCTCAGATTCGTGTGCTGGAACTTAATATTCAGGGTCAGACCATAAAGAGGGGGGGACTCTGGGAGGGAAAGGCACAAGGACTTCACTCTCAAAAGTCCTTAGGAAAGAGGCTGCAGGGAGCCTGGTTCGCACTTGTGCAGCAAGGATGAGTAGAAAATGCCACGTGTGAAGAGTGGTCCTCACCTGTCACCCGCTTAGCCCAGCCCGGGTCTTGGACTTGCAGTTCTCCAAATTATGAGCCATGCATTTCTGTTCTCCACAAAGTCCGTGGTCAGGGAGTTTGTCACAGTGACCCAGGCTGGGACCGTGCCTTCCCTCAGCCTCCTCCAACCACAGGCACCCCACAAGCAGCCCAGGGAAGTGGGAGTCCCCTGGCTGCAGCCCCTGCTGCCTGCCCTTCAGGGATCCGCCCTCGGGTATCATTACAGAGCCACCAACCACAGTGGTGTTGAGCTGGGTGACTTCGTGTAGAAGTCACCTGCTAAAGAGCAGAGAATTCTGTTTTGTTTTCCATTTTAAAAAGAAACACTTGCTCATTATTTTTTAAAATGGAAACACTACAAAAATAGGTAATGTGGAAAGTGAAACCTTCTCCCCCAGCGAACCTCTGTTCCTCTCTGCTTCCTCCTTGGGGCTCGGCAGCCCAGGGCCACCGAGTGAGCGCTGCTCTGTGGGGTACCCAGGACACCAGGTGACAGCCCTGCCACCTTCCAGACGTTCTTCATCTAGAATGGGTTTTAACTTCCGTGTTGCTTAAAGAGAAGTGTTTTGGTTACTTTTTTTGTTGCTGGAACAAAACACCTGACACCCAAAGTGAAGCAAGGAAAGGTTTATTTAGCTTACAGTTTCAGGAGATTTCAGTCCATAATCCGCTGGCTCCAAGGCAGGGTGGCATGACACTGGGGCAGCACTTCAAGGCAGCAGCCAGAGCAAAAGAGCAAACAAGCCTCTTCTCTACCCTTAAATTGTACACAGGCTAGCCCCCCCAACAAAACCTTCAGGTTGGTGTAACACTCACAAAATGTCCTTGCCCTCCTTTGCACAGGATGAGGATATTTACAAGGTAAGCACCCTGGCTCCCTGCTGAGTCTCTCAGTTAAACTTCTAAACTTCTCAAGTTGACACAATGTATCAACCCAACCATAAAAAGAAGCAAATCCAAATTCTTGAATCTGTACTCTCCATAGTTCTCTGAGGAAACAGAATAGAACCAAATAGGTAGACAGACAGACAAGTAGATAGCTGGATCTCTAAAAGCAGACGGACTTATTCTAAGGAATTGGTTCCCGCCAGTATGGAGACCAGCAAGTCCAAATGATGCAGGGTAGGCCTGCAGGCTGAGTCCTGGGGAGGAGCTGATGTTATAATCCAAGGACAAAGGAGCAGGTCTACCCCCCGCCGTGTGTGTGTATGTGTATGTGTGTGTGTGTGTGTGTGTGTGTGTATTACTAGGGGTTGAATCTGGGGTCTTTGCACTGACCTAATCCCTACCCCTTGAGACAAGGTTACACTAAGTTGCTAAATTGTCCATGCATCCTCCTGCCTCACCCTCCTAGAGTGCTGGGGTCACAGATGTGTGCCACCACACCCACTTCAAATAGTACTTGCAGCGCCTTTCTGTGTTTGTCTTGCCACTGGTTGGCGCCCAAGAACTCAGTGATGTCCCCCTTACTTCGTTTGCAAGGGATCCAGAAGTGGGGAACATTGTCTTGTTTCTGCCTGAGTGCTCCGGGATGTATATTCCTGGCCACCCTCTGAGGGCAGGGATTCCTTCTCTCAGTTTCCCTCACTTGTCCATGCATTCCCAAAGTAACCTCTGTGCCCCTGGCATGTGCTGGTCATCATTCCGGACTCGGGGAAGACACCCTGAGAAAGACCCAGCCCTGCCCAGCGGAACAGCAGAGCTCCGGGTCTGCAGATGAGGAGGTCGGGGAGAGGATGGGGGAGTCGTTCTATTTCTGGTGGTCGGGCCAGGCATCTCCAAGGCACGACCTTGGAACGGAGCCCAAGTGAGCCATGGGCAAATACAGAGCAGCCCAGGGGGAGGCAGGGCAAGGTTGCTGAGCTGCCTCTGCCCCAGGTGGGTGTGTGGAGGCAACAGTGAGCAGCAGGAGGACAATGGGGACAGAGGCCTCTGTTGAAGAGTTTTGCTCCCAAGGACAGCAGTGAATCATGGCAGTGGTGAGCAGAGGGCTGCACGGGCCCAGAAGGGTTTGGGAGGGAGACCGTCCAGCGTGGCTGCTCTGTGTTGTGGCTGGTGATGTGCAGAGGGGTCAAGGGGAGACGGGGAGGAAGGCAATAGTGGCCCTGGTAGGGAGAGGGGACAACTGCGCTGAGGAGGGAGCCAGCACATCTGCATGGTGTGGGGTGAGCAGGGCCGGGAGCGAGGGACACAACTTCCGTGACCATGACCAGAGGAGGAGAGCTGATTCTGTTTATGCTGGGATGGGGGGGGCAGGAAGGTGCAAGGACAGTGAGGACTCTGCAGCTGTGGCATGGTCCCCATGGGCATGCCGCTGAGGGCACTGACATGAGACAGGGGCAGGATTTCCGGGACCTGAATCGGGGCTGGATATGTGAGGCAACCCAGGCAGCAGACCTGAGATCCGTCCAGCCAGACCCAGCTACTCCAGTGTGGAGCCAGGGGCTAGTGGTCCCTGCAGCCTCCCTCTACCTTAGATATGGCAGCCTAGGCTGGTGGGCAGCCCATGGAGCTGTCTGTCTGTCCAGCCGTAGGTGGGCAACCAAAGCCTGGCCCCAGCTAGTCTCCTTGGGACCCTTGATAGTCGTGGGCATCATGCCTGGCCTTGGTTGCAGCCCCTTGTGGGGTCAAGCAATGACAGGGCTGCACATGGTGCCAGTGCCTCCTGTCACTCAGGGACGCAGGGCCTTTCCCAGGTACTGGCTACCAGGAGCAGGAGCAGGCACGAATGGGGCTCCAAGGACACCCTCCCCCAGCCCCTGTTCCCTCTGAGACAAAGCAGCCTCAGTACGCTGGCCAATGCTGGTGAGGCCACTACTGGTGAGGCCGTGACACCTGAGCTTCTCTCCGGGACACACTCCAGACTGACAGCTGGCCTTGCTGGCCTCTGTGCCAGTTTTGAACTTCTATAGGGCTTCTGCAAAGGGCTTACGAGGTGACTTCACAGGGGAGCTGGGGCTGGGGATGTGCTCCCCACCTGTTAGCCTGGCAAGGACGCCGTGTGCTATAGGCTACGTTCATGGGGAAGCACGGTAGGGTTTTGTAAGTGGTGCTGAAGTCCCTTGAGCTATCCCCTTGGCACTGACCTGGCTGTAAGAGAGAAAAGGACAAACCACCAAGTGGAGAGGACCACACAAACAAAGAACCCAGAAGCACTGGGTAAGAGCAACTCCTAAATAACAGCCAGGCACAGACAGAGGACCCAAAAGAAAAGGGGCAAAAGCCTGGACAGGCACTCTGCAGGAAAGGATCCAAATGGCAAATGACCAGGAAGCTAAAACAGTGCTTCTGCTGAAACCAGGATAGGATACTGTGGCCCGCCCAGCACCCTGCAGAAATGAAAGAGCAGGAGACATCAAATGTTGGCAAAAACACTGAGCAACTGTAACTCCTGCACAGGCCCGGGGCATGACAAGGGCAAAAAAGCAGGACATTTTCACAGCCTACGTACGATGTAGCAATTGCATTCCCAGGATCACACCCAGCAGAAACTGTACGTGTATTCACCAGAAGACATTTTCACTGTGAGAATGTCCACTGCAGTGCCTTCGGTAACAGCCCACGGTGGAAATGACCCAAAGGTCCATGACAAAGCACAGAATGGGTGAGTGCGTATGGCACACATGGAGGCGAGAAGAAGCGATAGCTGCAGGCGCCACGTGGCAGGCTCTCCAGCATAGCATGGAGCAAAGGCAGCCGGGCACCGGAGTGTGCTGTGTGATTCTGTCACTGGTGAACCTGGGGCACAGCCCACGTAAGATGACCATCATACACAGACTAGTTCCAAGGCTCTGCTGGGTGGGATACTTATGTATCCTGTCGCCAAGATGCTACCCACTGGCTCCGGGTCCTTGTGTTCCATTTGTGTAGACATCATGAACAGGCCAAAGTGTAGCTCTTTTAATCTTAACAGCCCTGAGTTTTGAATGCCAGCAGCTATCCGCCATTAGCGTCAGCAGCCTGCTGCTCTCCTGACAGCCAGAGTCAGTGGCTACCTGTCACTCTTGGGAACTCTTCTGGTGACCAGAGATGGTGGCTCCCAGAAATTCTCCATTGCTCTCTGCCACGCTACACAGCTAGCTGCCTTGGGTTCCCAGCCCTGGCTGCTGGCCACTTTCTGCACCAGCAGCCTTCGGAGTTACCAAGCTCCTTTGTGTGTCATCTCAGCCTGCTCTACTTGGGATAGAAATCACAAATAGGTAAAAATATCCTGAGAACAAAACCTGTTGCAGCCAAAGCAAATATCTTCTGGAGCAGCCTGAAGGATGCCCAATGTAGTTGCCGGCCAGCTGCAATGAGTTTAGGGAAGCCACAGAAGCGAAAAATAAAAAAAAATTACCTATTGAGGAATGCCTGGCCCTTCTCTGTCTCAACTCCACTGGTATAAAAAGTGCAAAAGCAGGAAAACACACCCACCGGGCTAGATGTCAGGGTACTGGTAGTTAATAACCCTGAGGTCCCTGGAGGGCCTCTGGGGTGCCGGTGATGTTCTGTCCTAACCGTGCGGCAGGTAACACAGGCCCATTCGGTTTCGAAATTGACCCAGCTGCAAACCTAGGATTTCCACACTTTTGTGGAGGTATATTTTGATTAAAAGACTTTTTTAGAAATCTGGCTCCCTGTATGTGGTATGGTGCTCAGGTTGCTGGAGCAGCGTTGACCCTGAACTTGCCCAGTGTGACCTTTGCATTAAGCTGTGTCCAACCCTGCTGGTGCCACCATTTGAATCATGCTTCCTCCTGCCATGGTCTTCCTGGCTCAGGACACGAATCAACCCTGACAGGTGCTCAGACCTTAAACGGTGTCCCTTTCCCTTCCCTGGTACCCCATATCCAGTCAGCATAAAGTCCATCACCTGTGTCTTCCAGGGGAATGTGGACCTGGCCCCTCCTCACCCCATCTTGCCCACCTTGGAGTTTGTAGCATCCTCTGCACAGCAGCAGGAGAACATTTGGAGACACCAATTTAGTCCAGTGCTTAGTTATGATGTTGGTTAGGGTACAGCATCAACATGACTGGCTTGGAAGCAGCCCCAGGGATGGTGGAACACACTTCTGGGTGTCTAGGTGGTCATGGAGGCATACCTTTTGGTTCTATATCTGGTCCTTTGCCCCTTTCTCTCTGGCTCTCTGGTACTGTTCTCTTGCTCTGTTTCCCAGTCACCAAGAACTAAGCAGCTTTGCTGCACCATGCCCTTCTGCCATGATGCCTCTGTCTTGGAGCCAGGTGACCATGGACTGACTTCCCTGAAACTGAGCCAAGTCAAACCTCCCCTCTTTTAAGTTTGGGTATCATATATTGTGTCTCAGTGACAGAAAAGCTGACTAAGACTGTTGGCTTATTTAACTGAGGCTTTCAGATTTTGGGGGAAATAGGGAGTGGATCACCCAAGCTCTTCCCTAGCATTTGCTAATGAGGCCCCAAGGAATGGACCCTCGCTCTGGGTTCCATGCACATTGCCTCCTGGACCCATCCCCAGTTCGGGATGCCTCTCTCCTGCTCACATCCCCTCCTCCTGCCCCATCCAGATGTCACCCTAAACCCCTTATGAGTATGATCTGTTCTGTCTGTGCCTCCTCAGCCCCTGGTTTCCTGGCCTGTGTCTCACACACCCATCATGGTCTGGCCGTGTCCTCAGCACCTCTGGCACTCACTGGAAACTGAGCACTCCCCTCTGTCCACCCTTCACAGCATGGCTGAGGCCTCTCTCAGAGGGGTGGGGAAGGGCCCAGCAATTTGATTCCAAACATAAGCAAGGTGCCCACGCTTAAAAGTGACTTCAGTTTGCTTGTTCGTTTTGTAGTACTGGGGATCAAACCTAGGGCCTTCATGTGGAGTTATATCCCCAGGTCTTCTTTATTTCTTGTCTTTTTATTTTGAAATGGGCTGTGGATAAATTGCCCAGGCTGGACTGGATCTTGCAATCTTCTTACCTAAGCCTCTCAGAGTGCTGGGATTACAAACCTACCCAACCACACATGGCTAAAAGTGATTTATTTTTTCAGCATGAGGTCCTGGGTCCAATGCCTGGCACCGAAACAGAAATGATCTATTTTTTCAAAAGGTAGACTGTCTACCAGGTGATTTTGATTTTTAACTTTCTTT
>RJWT010038802.1:0-12798 GCA_004365215.1 Cuniculus paca | reverse complement strand
ATGGAAGCTTTTGTGAGCTGGAAAAAATCATGTGTGGTGTTGCACTGAAATATATTGATTAGTAATTGAGTTTGCAATAAAATCCCATCTGTATGATACAATGAAATAAATTTATAGCTAAAGAATCAAATATTAATCTAACTTATTGAGAAATAGATGTAATAAAAATCTAATTAAGAATAATCAAAGAGCAGAAATATCCTAAAATTGATGAAATGATGTATGTTTGTCTTAATTCAGAAATTTCATTCATTATTATACAAATATAAATACTACTTTATATATTATAATTTTGCTACTATATATAAAGTATAAATAATGAATTGTGTAATGTTACATAATGTAACATGCAATTTATTAAAATATGATATTAAAATAGATAAAATGTTAGAAAAAGACATTATTAAATGGGATAGTATGAAATAAAACTATATGACTTACTCTACTGCTGGTTCCCATTCTGGCAAATTAATCATGGTCATGAGTATGCAGTCAGTGAGGACACTAATTAAGATTAACAATTGGAAAACAGTAGGTTACAGTCAAGGAATAATGAGTAATAACATTGGAAAGATGTATTATATAATGTGTTCATATGCAAATGAAATAAAATATATTTGTAAATGTTCAATATATATATAATTATTGTTAAGAACTAATGGAGATGTGAACTAATACATGTTAAATTCTACTACCACTACAGGTATGAGAAAACATACCTTATAATCTTATATATGAAATAATTAATACAGTATAATCCAGGTTTCAATGTAATGTGAGATACCAATCAGAACAACAAACCATTTGCAGGAATAGTTGACTAATAGAATAATTGATTTGGTATTAATGCCCTTTAAAACACACTCAAGTCAAAAAAAAAGGATATGGATGTATCAATACTTTGATGGTTGTTCCTCTAATAGTACTGAAAGGAGATAAAGTACAAAAGATGGAAGCAGCATTGAATCTGAAGATGGTTCTATTTTTATTCAATACCATGAAAGTCTATAAGGAGAGAAACATCAAGTGAAATTGGAATGCAGAACTATTATAGCATCAATTATACAATACACTCTTAATGATTAGAAGACTTATACTTTTCTTCTTTTAAATATTCTTTTACAACTTAAATCAAATGGAAATGCATTTATTATCTTTATTCATAATTAGGCTTAACTGCTTATCTACATTTTTTTTTCTTATTTTACTAACATTATACAGAAGACAAAACCAAGCACATTAAAAAATACAGTTGCCAAGTTAGTCCTGGTCTCCTTGCCATGGTGCACCAGGGAAAAAGCTTCAAGAATGGGTTAATGTAAAAAGGGCTGTTTTCAACAGCATCATATTGCTTAATGGTTTGAGTTGTAATGTCAGTTTAGACAAATGACAGATTAATTTTACTTAAACACAGTACTCATCACCCCACCCTTTGTTTACTACATTAGGTTCATGTTGACATCTCCATGACCTCATCCAATTTCTCACAAGTTACAGCACAGATGAGTTTCCAATTACAGGATCCCTCATCCTTTTCTCTGTTCCAGAATCAATCTCTACCCTTGCCTCTTCATAAAAGATTTTCCCTTTGCATTACTGAAATTTGAAGATTCTTCAAATTGTTACTCAAGCTTTTCTTTCTTAATGAAGAGTCCTCCAGCTTTATTAGTTTACACACTCTGTCTTCTAAACACAACTCTTTTTCATATTTAGCATTCTGTAATCCTATAATCATATAATCTTTAGGATTATAAATATATTAGTATGTGCCTCACATCTTCCTTGAGATAAGGAGTAAATATATGAATGTATGAATAAAAACAATGAATATAGGTTCAATACTTTCCTAAATTTTGACAAAGCTCATCAATTTAACTGTTCTAAATTTTGTATATTCCAAAAATTTTGAAGTTACTTCAAGACTGATAAACATAAATAGTCAATCACCATTGTCTCATAAAACAAATCATTTATATTAAGGTATATCAGTACCTATATGAAGAATTAACAAAAACTACATAGTCAGATAAGTTACTTGTTTTGATAAGAATCTTAAATATATACTCCCAAAATAAAATACTTGGTGCAGTTCTGCATAATTTAAAATTACGTCTTTCCATGTCATTCATTCCCCATTTTCCTATCTAAATTACATTTTTTGCACATTTGGAAAATAACATAAAAATGTAGTCACAATAATTTCAATTAATTTCTTACTTTTTTGTTGTAGTAGTATGGGTCCACATCTTCCAAGGGCTCTGATACCATCCCTCCAGAAAGGCTTCCATAGATAAGGGGGAGTTTTTTGCCAACATCCAAGTCAGGATTCGGTTTTAAATCATTTTCTTCATTTCCCTCACTGTGTTTCTTAGCGATGTGCTGCTTTATAAGTTCCAGAGATTTTCTACTGAAGGGGACAAGACCCTTCAGTTCTGGGGAAGCCATCATTGCCAATTTTGTACCTGTAAGAAATTAATTTTCTTCAGTTTGATAAAGAGATTTGGTATATTTAAAAACAATTTAAATTTACGAAAAGGTAGGATGCAAAATATTGAGACTAACAAATTGAATGAGTACTTTCAAAGAACATCTTCCAGAATTTTGTAGAAATCTAAGTTGTTCTGAATTTTACTGCACTTAGCCTTACATTTCACTTGTAATTTATAAATTACCCAATCTACTTCATGGAGTCATTACTTGAAAGCTCTTTATGTTAAGAAATCTTCCCTTTTAACTTTTCTACTTTAATAACAGAATTCTAAGGTTGTTAGAGAATCTCTCTGTAGTAAAAATTCAATTATTTCACATAAGTTGTATAGAACCATTGATTGGTGTCTTCTCTAAATGCAGTATTCTTTGCTCCTAGACCATACACTTCTGTGATTTTTTTTATAGTTTTCAGCACATCCTTTGACTCAATCTCAGCATACACCTTTTCTTTTTTCAGTGACAAGGACAAAACCCAGGGTCTCTTGCCCTGGACTACATACCCAGAACTATCGGTCAAATTCAACTTACATTTTAACTCAGATATCCTTAAAATTTCTGTCTTATTCCTCTGTTATATCCATCTTTCTGACAAATGCACATAAAGTTTAATTAGTGTCTATATATGGATGTTTATCAAATGCATTTCTCAAAGCACTTTCTTTCTGAAGATGTGGCAATTTCATCGAAGGCAGTAATTTAAGAAGTAAAAGAAAAATTTTCCTCTTTCTCCAGGACTACAATCACTGTAACCTTTGAGTTACTGCATAAAATGAAGCTGTACCCTTTAAGATCTTAAAAGAAATAAAACAAGTGACAACTAGTTACAGTGCCACAGTCTTTTACCTTGGGTTTTATAGAGCTCATAAGACAAGAGGTTATCCTTGGGAGCCACTGAAGCTGGAGATTGAACACATGTGCAGGGCTGTGGCATGGCCAGGGCATGGCCCACTGGAGAACAAAGTGACCCCTCAAAGGACAAGATAAAGCCACAGTTGAGGACACCTGGCTGCAACACTCATTAACAAGATAGAGATTATAACTGCAGGCATTTCACTCCTGTAGTGAAAGTCAACCTGGAGATTTTCTCCTAAAACACTTCTCCTAAATTAACATAATCTGTTAATTGGAAAAGTCCTTGAACCACTTCCAAGATCCTTCTCAGTTTCCTGATTTTTTCCACTGTAATCACTTCATTGTTTAAAAACTAAATAAAAATGGGTCACCCAGAGACATTCCTAGTCTCAGCCCCCAGAGTTTCAAATTCTGTTAGATGGCTTTGGCCCTCCTGGAGCCCTAAAATCATACCACTTGTCTCATTTATTTAAACCTTCACTGTACACTCGTTTGAGAGGTTGGGGATCTTAGCCAGGTTCCTGATAGGTTATGGCCCCAAATAATTGGAAAGGAATAGCTAAAGGATGTTTAAGTCCAGGAGGTTATATATTGTGATAGTGAAACATTTTTGATTGCCTCAGCTGCCTCCAAGCCTGCCCAATCACAGCCCCTTTGCCCTATTCTCCGCTTGGGGCCACAGGAGCTGTAGCAGCCCAAATTGGAGGAGGGAGAAACCAGAAAAAAATGGCAGCCATGGATGCAGAGGTGGCAACTGCAACGTCTCCAGGGTGGGTGGTACCAGCAAAGCCAATGTAGAGATGCAGCCTATTCCCAGCAGCAAAGCGGGTACTGACCCGCTCCCAGTAACCACCATTGTAGTGGAAGCATTAATTCCAGACAGTGAGCTCCTCAATGCCAGAACAGCTCCTCCACAGCCCTGAAGAAGTGGGATGGGAGCTGCAGCCAGAGTCAGGAGCAACAAGCAAGAGCCTGGGTGCCCAAATACAGGATATAGGTTTTTCTTCTGCACAAAAGACTGCATTGCAGGTTGTTACATGGGTCATGCAAGATCATTCATCCACTCCTATTAATCTCTTTCCAGACAGCCCTTATGTTTGCAGTGTGGTGCTCCACATTAAAACTGCCACCATACACAATGGCCAAGAAGATCTTTTTCATTTATTTCACATTCTCCAGTTTATAATTTGGTCATGCCATGTCCTCTGTTTCACTAGTCATTTACATTGTCATTGTCAATTGTGAGGGCCTCTCACTGAGGGAAATGCTACAATAGACAGATTGCTGGCTACTGTCACCATTGCTCCTTCAGAGACCATTCAACAGGCTTCTGCCTCCCATGCCACCTGCCATTAGAACATTTCTGCATTGTGCAAACAGTTCCTTTTAACCCAGGAACAGGCTCAAAAAATTGTTAAACAATGCTCCTCATGCATAATATATCTTTCATCACTTCCTATGGGGGTTAACCCTGAGGGTTACATCCCAATCATCTCTAGAAAATGAATGTCATTCACATTTCTAAGTTTGACTTTCTATGCTGGGTGCATGTTTCAGTGGATGTCTCATGATTTATTTTTGCTTCTTCCTGCACTGGTGAAGCAGCTTAGATGCTTTTAGTACCCTTAGCTGCCTGTAGGCACTTAAGACTAACAATGGTCCAGCCTATACAAGTGATGCCTTCTAAACATTTTGTATAACTTTCCACATTTTCCTTACCATAGGAATTCCTTATACCCCTCAAGGTCTAAGAATTGTTAAACGTACTCACCATACACTAGAAATTCAATTAGAAAAACAGAAGTGGGAATTCTTCCCTTAAAAAGTTCACATCTTATAGTAGACTTCACTCGGCAGTATATACTATTAATTTTTTAAATCCTACCCGGTATGGAACTACATCATCAGAAAAACAATTCAATCAGGTAAAGATAAATAAGCTACACAGTGTCCTTTGTAAAGATTTTCACATTGGACAATGGAAAGGGACCAAGTCCAATGCTAATTTGGAGTAGATGGTGTGCTTGTGTCTTTCTAGACAATGCTGAATGGCCTATCTGGGTGACAGAGCATGATGTCTGGCTGTCTCATGGACCCAGACCTGGAGAAGGAGTTGATTCCACCTTTCAAGAAGCTGATGCTCAGTCCTGTAGCAGTGATACCTTGGAGACCATACCACAACTAATAGGCAAGGATGAGGCCAGACCTGCCCTGGGGCCAATTAAAGGAACTGATTCATGATGCCCAGGAGATGGTAACCAAAAATGGGAAACAAGGGTCTGAGTAGGTGATACAGTCCATGGAGATAACTGAGCTGAAAATTATGTGAAAGAAAGTTACACAAAAGTTATCAATATTCTTAAGACAAAATTAAATATATTTATATGTATTAATTATAGATAAATGATTTTGTTCCTTCCAAATCCTTCTTGTGAGAGATCTCTGCTAATTGACCTACAAAAATCTTCAACTAATTTACTTATAATTAGAAACTTCTAAGATTGTAAAAGAGTCATTATAATGTAATTTGACAAAAATATATTTCAGTGCATTCTGATATCGTAAGTAGATTATATTTTTTTATTTCTTTGTCTTATCTGTGAAAAGGTGGGGTTTTTTAATTTGAACTCAACAATTTTTTTCTATTTTTCTTTTCTTTTTTTGTTTTTTGCATTTTTGGATCATTTGTTCAAAATATAATTTGTGTTATATATTTAAAGCATGCTTCCACCTGGGTCATCAGCTGGTCAATATGACATCAAAATTGCTTCTTTTTTTTGGAGGTCATCAGAAATTTGTTAAGGTAGTTAAATGAGAACCCTTAGGGCTTAGGGAATTGTTGGTCAAGGCTTCCTTTTATGAATAAGAAAGTGGCTGTCTGGAGCTATATTTGTCCAGTTCTTTTTCACTAATAGGAAGCATCAATGATTTCCATTGCTTTATGGGAGACATCCCAATAAATACTGTTAAAAACACATTATCATGATACACTTACATTGGTCATTATCAAAAAATTAAGTTGTCTAGAAATTGAGGTTTTTGATTTAAAGATGCTCTGGTAAAAAGGTTTTCATATGGCTATGACAACTGATTGTTATTAATTTCATGATGTATTAACCATATTCATGACTCCAGATGTACAGGTCTTCCAAAAGGTAAAACAGGGATTGCTTATGGTGATAGATTTTTCATTCAGATTCAGACACTTGCCTTTCTTCTGTGCTCCAGCTACTTGTGACAGGAGGTTTATGCCAAGTCAATATGAGATCGTGTATAAAATATTAATTAAAAAATGGAGGAAAAGCTTTTAAGATGTTTATGTTATATATGTGTTATTACACTCAGAGATGCTTAGGTACTATAGAGTTCAGATAATGTCACAAATTTCTTCAATGACATTCCATTAAAGGTCAACAAGTTAGGTGAAAACTTCTCATGTACTAGATAGGGATAATTGACTAAAAGGGCTATTTTATGTCAAAATAGAAATTTGGCTATGTTAAAAAAATGTCATCATGATTATCCTAGTACAATATTATGTATGGCTTTTGATTTCTAATTTTCTATGTAAAATATATAACTATTTTTTGTTAACATTCTATAGGGACTCAAATACTAGACCATCCATAGTTGGTAGATATAACAGTTCTATTTTGTATAATATTAAACTCAGTACTCCCAATACAATGTAATGTCATTAACCTTCTCTTCTCAATGTTCAACAACTGAGGTTTGGAGACCAAAACCTAGAAAGATGATGGGATAGAAGGGCAGCTAATATTTTGGCCCTGGCCCTCCGAGGTCAATGAGGGCCTATGACGTAACTGAATCTCTGCTGTGACATCCTATAACTCAGTGAGCCCTTAGTTTTCTGACCAGGGAGATTGCTGGACCATGGAGAAAAGTGATCAATGATGTACGAAGTGACTAAGGAAAGTCACTAAGAGAAAAAAGTCTCCTAAACTTTTACCAAAAGCAACTTAGTCAAACAATGTCTGTGACTTATCCAGATGGCTGACACTGAAAGGAGAACTGAGAGGTACTATGCATGGTTCCAGGGTAAATTCTGAGGGGACTTAACTGGCCTTGATAGACTGCAAAAATTTAACTTTAATTAATATAGGTCTCACCTTCACTTGGTCTTGAACATCCAGCAGAAAAATATAACCACAAGGTTTATAAAACAATGCCATAGTAATATGCTAGCTATAAAAGAAACTCAAATCACTAACACTTTCTGACAATTTCCAGCTACACCAGTAACTGACTACTGTTATGGATTAATGGGCCACATAGGGTTAAACTAAATGCAGGGACCTGAAATTCTTGGACTGGGAATCTTTAGTCTAAATGAGTGAGTTCACTTGGAATAAAAAGGGTTTGAGAATGAGAAGGTCTTTTGCAGAGTCTTCCAAATACAGCTTCTCCAGCTTCAACAGACCACTCATTGCTTGCAATTACAAAAGAGAAAAGGGGAATATGTGGGGAGAATCTGAAGCTGGATATCCATCACACATGCAGGGCTGGAGCAAGGCTGGTCTGGAGAACAAGAGTACCTGAGGCAAGTCAAGCAAACAAGCTGCTCAGTCCCAGAGAATACCAGGCACCTGCAGCAAGCCAAGTAAACAAGTTGCTAGGCAAAGGGGTGTCACGTGACATCAACCTGCTGAATGTATAAATAAACACACTGTGATTGTTAAGCTGTTTCTTTTCTCCTATTGGGAGAGAGAGAGCTCAACCTGACCTCAGCTTTCTGTTTTCTGACTCTTTGTCTTTATTTTTTCATCCTCCACCTCCCTTCACCCTGAGAATTTTAAGAGCTGCATTGTACATGGCAGTATATACAGATTTTAAAAAATTAATTTGCAAAATGTTTCATAATGTGAAACAATATGACCTGAACAAATGTGATAAGATAGATTTATAAGAAAATGTTCAAAGCTCATTTGACCAACAATTATGATGCACTCAAGCCCTTAGTATTCTACATGACTTATTTGATATACCAACAATCTTGATTGTGATGAAAAAATACCTTAGTAGTAACAAGTGAAATAAATACAATCATAAATTTTGAAATCAGATAAACTTATTATCTTGGTTACTTTTCTCTGATTGCTGGGACAAAATGCCTGACACCCAAAATGAAAGAAGAAAAGTTTATTTAGCTCACTGTGGAGGTTTCAGTTCATGATCAGCTGATTCCAAGGCAGGTTGGTATAGCACAGGGGCAACACTTCAAGGCAACAGCCAGAGCAAAAAGGAGAGAATGAGCGTCTTCTCCCTTATATTGTACACAGGTCACACCCTTACACACACTTTCCAGTGCAGGTGTAGCACTCACAAAATCTTCTTGCCCTCCTGTTGCACAGGATGAGAATGTTTATAAAGTAAGAACCCTGGATCCCTGCTGAGTTACTTAGTTAAACTTCTAAACTGCTCAAATAGACATGATGTATCAGCCATAACACCTATAATCAAATCCCAAATATTGTGTGATGTTTTGAGACACCTCAGTCAAATAATCTAATGTCTTGAAAATGTTTCTCCTATAACAAAATAGAAATTCCTGTTTGGTTTACATAAGGATATTTTTAAAAATTGGTAAAAATGCTTAGTAACAGAATTGACACATAATAGGAAATAATGTGAATTTTAAATTGTGATAAAATTTGGTATCCTAAGAGTAGTGGAACAGATCTTATAGAATAACATAGGATAGTGCTACATGTAAGATTTAGGAATTTTAACCTGTCTACACAAGTACAGTACGGAGATGCTTTTGTGTCAGAAAATTGTCAAAGGATTTTACTTAACAATAACTAGAATACAAATACATACTGACTTGTGCCTGCCAAGAAAGCTAATATTACCTTCTTCTTTACTGACTGAACATAGAGGATGCAAACTTTCTCTACCCTGTGCTAATCCATGAGCAGGAACAGAATCCGGAGAATTTTAAGTGGCATCACAATGTTAATTAAAGTAAAATGACATGATATTGAGACCATTTAAAAAATAAGTGATGCCCAATATTTGAGGCAGAAAAGATGAACATGAAACCTTATTGTTTTCAAGAGTCTGAATGATTTTCATGTGGAAAAGAGACTTCCATATTTTTTGGAAAGAATGTACAGAAATCAATGAATAGATGACAGAATAGATTTAGTTCAAAATAATAAAAAGCTTCCTAAATAGCTGTCAAAGTGAAATAGGTTGATTTAGGCATTAGAACTGCCTTTGAATTGGCAATAAGATGCACTGATTTGTTGGTAGTTAAATGGGATCACTGTGATGGATTCAAATATTGAATGATAATATCAGTGCTTTTAACATAAGAAAGTTCCAAAATTACAAACACTTAGATTGAATTTGTTTCAAAATATCACATGATCTAAAATTTGGATTAAAATATAAGCAAAACTAATTCCATATAGCATATTTGTACATCTTTTTGGGCTATAGTGAAAGTAACACTTTTTCCCACAGTCCACAAGCATTCGTTATTGGTTGATTTCTTGATAACAGTCATTCTTTCTAGGGTAAGATGGAATTTCAGCACTGTTTTAATCTCAGCATTGCATGCTCCTTCTGATGGCTAACAAATATAAGTTTGTGCATATTAAGACTAAAATAGAATTTCCATGCACTCCAGTTATTCTCCTTCTAGGTATCTTCTTGAATGAGTTGAAGATATCCGATTACAGAGAAACATGTATACCCATATTTATAGAAGTGCAACTTATGACAGCTAAATGTTGCAAGTGAGCTATATGTTCATCAACAGATAAATAAAGAAAATGTGGCATTTATACACAGTGGAACAGTACTCTGCCATACAGACATTTGAGTGATTTGTAGGAAAATGACTGTGCCTTAAGACCATAATGTCAAGTGAAATAAATCAGTTAGACAAACGTAAATATCACATAGTTTTCTCTTAGAGGAGAAATACACAATATAAATTTAAAGAGCAAAAGAAAATGTAGATAGTAAGAAATAGGGACATAGCCCTATTGCAAAAGAGAAGGGAATAAAGAGATGGAGGGAGGGTAAAGGAGGAGAAAGAAAAGTGATAAGAAAAAGAATTCTGATGTGTCATGCAAATGTACCAAATCCCCATGAAGAAGGTAATCATTGTGTACTGCAAACATGTACTAACAAAAAAAATTTTTAAAGGCTATTGTTCTTAACAGTGTACAGAAAGGGAAACTTCAAACTTACTGTAAATATGCTTTTATTAATGGAAATAATCTAGACACCTTTCAGTCTTAAGATTCATCTGTTTTTATTTCATAGTCAAAGTAGAACGTCCATTTTCATATTCTGTTACCATTCTATACTAAAATAATCTTGGACGTCTCATTTTTCTACCTATTATCTATGAGACTTTAATAACCTTTCTGAGTCTTGTTTTCCTGATACATGCAATTTGGAATCCTTCATATATCTCACAGTGCTATAAAGATTAAATCAGACAACAGAAATCTCATACCATGCTGCAGACTTCATCAGCATTATTATCTCTCTCAACAGAAGTACTTATCTTAGATGACCCTTTTAAAGATAATTTTGGTGTTGAATGAAACTACCCTGAATTTTTGACCTGAAAAATGAATGGCTAGCAGGCATTGTCTTCTATATCATCGAAAAGCAGTCCAAGCATTTATCAAATGCAAATGGCATACATTTGACTTCTAGATAGTTGAGTGCAGACTCTAAATTATTAATCACTGAATCATAATTCAGTAAAAGCATTTCTGTGGGGAATTTATACAATATGCTTCTGTCACTATGCTTTCCAATAAGCTGTCTTAATACAGTATTAATGCCTGAAAAACATGGATTAATAGTTAATATGTCCATTAGAATGCCTTTCTAAAAAATTGAACAGTGAAAGTAAGCTTTTGGCAATAATTGTATCATAGTTTATGTTTTTTTCTCTACAGAGTCTGCCTGTGCCATGATTTTATGTTGTTAAATGAAGTATAAGTCATTTCTCTTGGATATCAACTGACAGGTGAAAAGTCAGCAGAAATATGGGGAAATGGGTTGAATTTTTATAGAAAAATATTTTTCTCCTTTGGTTTGAACTACAATTTACTGCAATATTCTGGTAGTTATAATTATGATCACTCTTACTGAGTGACTATCATTAGTGGAGAGTGAAATTAGATGTCTCTAATTGCATTATTTGATTTCTCATATATGGCCTTGTGATTACTATTTTACAGATGAGGAGTCAGTGTTGATCAGTTTTTTGGATTCTCTATCACCATATAACTTGTTAGGCGGTAGAGGTAAATGCTAACACAGTTGTTTTAACATGTAATTTTAAGTAGTTTTAAACTATAACACAAGAAATATTTACAATCTATAGATATTTTAGGCAAGAGTAAACAATTGATACCTCAGTATGGCAACTTTAGAAATGTCCAAAAATCAAGGGGTCGACAGGGATAATTTAGCTTCCAAGTTCCATCACTGAATAGTTGATAGGTTAATGGCAATGGGCACATCTAGAAATTTTTTTCTTTTGCCAATGATACAAAAGTAAAAGATTTTCAGTTTTGTAAAACTGAAAATGAATGAACATAGTGAATATTAAATTGGGTAAAACAAGATACTGTTTAACATGGTAGCCCACTATATACATTTAGGAAATTTGTTAGTGTAAATAGTGGTAGGAGATTTGCTATTGACGTGAAAGACAGAGACAGATACTATACAGTATAACTTTTCTAGCCTCTCAAGGATCTAAAATGTGATGACATGATCTCAGCCTACCTCATCAAATGCACCAATTCAAGTTTCTAATCTAGTTCTGCAAGTGAGATAGAAATTCAGGCAATACCTTTCAGCAATTTCAGTGCCAAGAGCAATATTGGAGTCAATGGTCCTGGCTGTGACTAAGTCTTTTCTTAAGACTATTAAAAGTAAGGTTTTAATCTATTACATGGTCTTATTTCTACAGATTGATTTTGCTATTGTTATTAAAAATATTCCACAGTATTACTATGCAATTTGATGATTATTTAGAGGCAGAGATTTGTGACAAAGCCCATTCAAAATGACAACTGAAAACTCTGGGTGTGGAGTACATCAGTGCTATTTACACATTTCTGTTTAAACTATTATAATATGAATTTTTGGGGAAAATGTTTAGTTGTGGAAATATATATTCTGAATTCAAATCTATGCATTGCTATTTTCTGGGTTTGGCCTAAGACAGGGCACATAACCTTTTCATGCTTTGGTTTCTTTAACTATGAAGCAAGAATACTCAGAATATATACCTCCTAGAGTAATATTAGCATGGAAAGAGTTAAGAAATATAACGCATCTAGAACCCTGGTAAGTACTACACAATCAACAAATGTTTACTGTTATTTTTAACCTTTGAGTATAGTATTTTTATGTGACTCATCTTTCAAATGGAAATAACTATCTTATTTC
>RJWT010038801.1:0-12954 GCA_004365215.1 Cuniculus paca | reverse complement strand
AAAAAAATAGGGGTAGCCTGCCCATTAATTGCAGAATGGATAAGAAAGACATGGGATTTCATGGGGTGGAAACCTACTCAGCTATAAAGGAAGATAACCTCAAGGCTCTTGTAGGTAGATAGAGGCAACTGGTGATAGTGCTCATGGATGTAATGGACCAGAGTCACAAGGGTGAATTTTGTGTTGTCTCCATAGCATAACAACCTAAAGGAGTTAGTGGGATCCAAAATGCGCAGTACATGTTGGGAAAGTCAAAGGGGAGGAATTATCTAAAAAGGGAAGGAAATGACCACTATTAATCTATTATCATGATTTGAAATTTAGATTGTATACATTGTTCTGATTAGTTTCATTTTATTCTGATTTGTTTGATTTTATTATACCTGATGGCATGGACAGTTATTTTAAAGATAACAAAATACATAATTGCAGCCATCGAGGATGTCCAATTATCTTGTTTAAAAATGCTGTATGGCTTTCATTGTTTGTTTTGATTGATTTTACTCTATTCTGTGTGATTTGATTGTAATATGTCTGAAGGTGTACGCAACTATTCTGAATATAACAAATAGTATGATAGCCAGTGCTGTTTTGCTAATATCCTGAAATTCTGTATTGCTTACATTGTTCTGCTTTGTTTGTTTTGTTTTATTATGTTTTGTTTTGTTTCTACTGTTTTAGTTTGTTGTATTTTGTTTGATTTTACTTATCCTTGATGGAATGGGCAGGTATACTGCAGATAAGAAGAGCCATTATGGTAGCCTTATCGATTGCTTTTTACTCTGTTTAAAAGTCATGTACCATGTTCATTGCCTTGTTTTGATCGACTTTACTCTGTTTTGTTTGGTTTGGTTGTATTCTTTTCAAAATAAAAAAGAAAGTGTTAGCCTCCTTTGTTAGCCATACTCCCATGGTCCATATCCACATTCTGGATAACTGTGTTTTTTATTGCTAGTAAATATTAGAATGGTGATAATCACATTTTAATTTTAGTAATCATTAGCTTTGCAAGACTTTGTTTTGATAGTAGGGTAAATGTATTTCTTTCTCCATTATCTGAATCTGCCATGTGATTACTCCCTGGAAATTAAAGTACCTTTTTAAAAACAAAAATATGTTTTCACAAATAAATGTTAAGGTCTTTATCTCTGTGTTACTGCATTTTCCAGTCATTGGAACACAATACTTACATTTACACTTGCTCATGAATTCAGGGGATTCACTCTATGGTTAGCTTGCTCCAAAGCAGAAACACCTTGGAGGAAGGGGAGTGTGGAGAAAAAGCGCTTATTTCCTTAAGGCTGTAAATGAGCAGGGAAATACTGCCAGAAAGGTAAAGACCAGGGGCCAGATACGGACCCCATAATCATTGACCATCTTGGTTACTTTTCTGTTGTTGATGGGGCAAAATACTTGACACCCAAAATGAAGGAAGGAAAGATTTATTGAGCTTACAGTTTTTGAAGGTTTCAGTCCATACTCAGCTGGCTCCAAGACAGGGTGGTATAACTGAGGGGCAGCCATTCAAGGCAGCCATAAGCCACAAGAATGAAAAGGGCAAAAAGGAAAAGTGAACCTTCTCTCCTACCCTTATTTTGTGTGCCAGTTACCTGCCCCTGGGTGGGTGCAACACTCCCGCTGCCAAACCAAGTGCTAGACAATGAACCAATCACAAATGCTAGACTCAGCCACCTTGGAAAGGCCTACCATCCCATGACCACATGAGGCTTTGGGAGAACATCTGAACACAAACCATAACAATTCCTGTGACCTACACAGACACGCCCAGAATTGTACTTTACTATTTCCCTGGAAAGCTCCCAACCCAATCAAGTTGACACTTTAGCTTAATCAGCACAGTTTCCTTTAATAATTTACAACAGAAGAAAGCCTTAAAAACTCATCAGAAATAGACATCTTGTATGTACCTAAAGAAATTTTCAAAAAGACGGCCATACATCTACATTGTATGTTGGCTTCCATGTGCTATCATTATATATAATTTTCCTTTCTCACAGTCTGAATCTGATCCAACAGCACATTCAGTTTGCATAACGTTCATATATAGTTAGAACTAAATCACTTCCCACCCTTCTTTACTATTACAGTACTGCAGTCCAAGTTGCCATGCATACGCCTTCTACCATGGTGTCTCACTGATTATTGCCATGGTCTCCTAACCACCAATGACTGTTTTTGACACGTTTTGGTCTATTTTGTTAGGGTACTCACAGTAATGTAATTGTGTCATGTCATTTCTCCCTTTGAAACATTCTAGTGGTATTTTTCTGGTTTAAAGTGAAGACTAATGGTCAAAGAGGGATTGTATCTTCTCTTATACCCCCTTACATATCTCATCTCATTTTTTATTATTCCTTAATTAGATCTCTGTGCTCAAGGCACAGCTACCTCTTTCCTGTGAGAGTGTGGTCATCACACAGATACTAATGGCTTTTTTTAAACATGTTACTCATTCTCCTGAAGGCTTCTTCCTTCCGTTAACAATTTGGCTAATTTCTGTAGGTCTTTATCCCACAAAATTTTCTAGATGTATCCTCTTCTGCCTGTTCTGTTTAAAAACTTACCTTTCCACTAATATCTACTTTTTTTTTTGCTTTATTTTCTTCTTAGGTCTTATTATTTTTTTTATTTCTCCATATAGAACTTAAACTCTGTAAGCAAAATTGTTTTTGTGGTCTTTTGAAGCTTTTATTTTTTTTTCATATACCCTATATAGTATTTGTTATACAGACATCAAATGCCCAGTGAAGGATTGCTACATTTTTTTTCTAGGTGTGGAAACTATTACTTATAAATCACAAGTCTTTGGAGATGCAAACATACTAGCTGTCCATTTTTCCACCAGTTGTATTTCACTGATAAAACAACGAACACCAAAATATATTGTATCTTTGAGAAGTGCTTAATTAAACTCAGAATGTGGAGTACAAGTTTGAATGTTTTTCTTTTATTGTTCTTCAAGTGATTATATTCCTTACATGTCAGTAATATCAATATATAATTTTTAAAAAGCAAAATAGCTTCAAGAAAAATAATTATATACAAGTAGTCCTACCAAGAAATTCTGAAACCTCTTATTGATACATAACATCACTTATAATTAAGATAAAAAAGTTCTAGAGGTCATAGTATATGTCAATTATCAATTAGAACTACCAATTGCAAGTGAGAAAAGTATGCAGTACAAGAATGCATTATAATAGGAAGTACTGTAAATGTAAAATCATCCTCTCATTGTGCTCAAGCCTGGTCAGAGCCTTATTAGAATAGTACTTTCAATTTGCTCTCAGGACAACTTGGGTATGTGGTCAAATTGAAAGTGCTCAATTGAGAGCCACAAAGATAATTAAAGTGCTAGGAAATTTGGCCTCTGAGGATGAGTTAGAGTAACTTGGATTATTGAGACTGAATCAAAGGTGGTAGAGGGGAGATAGGATAATACTTGCCTAGTATAAAAATAGTACCGTTTCACAGAAAAGAAGCCAACTGCTGGTTTCTCTAGAGAGATTATGAAAAAGATTAATGATATTTTGCTGCAGCACACTGAAATTAGGTTAACTGTAATGAAACTTTTCTTTATATATGAGAATTACTAAGTGAAAAGATGATAGTGTGAAAAGTATTTTCCTCTGATAGTCTAAAATTTTTGATGGCTTCCCAATGTTCAAGATTGATTCAGTCTGCTTTTGATCAGTGTGTAGTTAAGGTAACAAAACAAGTTCTCTCCTGGTCACTGCCAATCTGGTTCTCATTAATTGATTTTTCTTGAAAATGTCCTATTATTATAATTTCAATGTAATCTCATTCTTTCCAGGTATCATTGTCACTTTTTGCCCTAATAAAATTTAATATTGCTGAATAATGCTCTAGTTAAAATGTTACGAGATTCTCACAATCACTGGTATATGAAGGCCATTTATTAATATCTAGACTTTTCCTTACAATAGCTTCCTAAATTTTTCACCTTCCATCCTGATCTAGGTGCCCTTTGTAAAGTAGCACTCTACATGTTTTGAAAAATTAACTCATGATAGCATAGCTCTTGTCATAAAAATTTTTGCTAAAAATGAATTGGTTATGCATTAATTATTCACTTTTCTCTGTGGTCAGAAAAATAAAGACTACGCATTTCTCTCCTAGTGTCACTCCTAGTGTAGTGCATCCTTCTTTAGTCGAATACCATTTTCCTGAGATGAAGTCTCCTATATATTATAATGCCTTATTTCCTCTTTATGAAAATGTATAGACTACATTTTGAAAAGATAAAACTTATCTCACCTCATTATTATTCCTTGCTCTTATTCCTTGCCTTCTCAACCACCAGGTCTACACTTATGAATACTATCTTAATCTGTTCATGCTGCTACTACAAAATACCAAAATGTATCAGTCCCTTTTGTTCTGAGGCTTCTGGCTTCCTGGGCTAAGCATTTACTAGTTTCCAGCGCACTGGAGTCTGAATAGAGCCATTGTGAGGCTATTTTCCATATGAGCAGGTAAACTAGCCTAATAAAACCTGATAGATGAGTTGTATATGAGATGTTCAATTAAAACAAAAAGAATAATAAATGACTCCTCTTTCTGTTGTCAATACTAACCTACAAGTGATTATGAATGCATTCTGTAATTTAGAATTGGAATGAACTACATCAATAATTTAAGAATGTTTATTTTTTCAAGAACAACAAACTGCTTTAAAAATATTTCAAAATTGTCCTTTCAAAAATTAGGTCCATTTTCCTCCAGGACTTTCTAGCAAGAAATATATGTAAATAGTACTTATTTCCCAGCAAGTAAGTCCTTTTTGGTAATCGAGGCATTCAAAATTCCCTATCAGTATAATCACACTCTACTCCCTATATTAATTAAAACAACATGCAAGATAAGCATTATTTGCTAGAAGACAGAAAAATGTAAGTAATTTAAATGTAAGTCCTTAGTCATGTATGGAGCTGCTCTGTCAACTACTCCTGAACTCAACCTCTAAGATCCCTGTTTATGCTCAACATTATTCAATTGTTTAATAGAATTATTCTACTAACACGTATGTTTGACATATAATCCTACTTTCCATTGTCACTTCCATTTTTTTTTTAAATCTTATTCTTCTGGTACCCCTCCTGGAATTGTAAGCATTTGAATGTTTAATATCTTGCATACATTCTCTAATTCATTATTTTTTTCTAACATATTATCCAATTCTGTTGAGAAATTTAGTTCATTTTCCAACACATATATTAAGTTTTTAATTTTTGCTAACATGTTTTAAATTTCAGACATTTTTTCATGTGGATTTCTATTCGGCCTCTTTTTTTGATTCATATGATATCCTTTGTTATTTTTTATAAATACTAACTGTTGGGCTTCCCTGGAATGCAATCAACATGAACTGTTTCTTATGTGAACCTCTTCTGCCAAGGACATCTTTCAGCACCTAGAGAGAAATTACTTAATATTGAATCTAAAGATTAAAGGCCCAGCAATGAGTGTGGTCAAAACTGAGTAAGAAAGTGACTTACTTTCATCTATGTAGATTTCTATGGTTCCTCACCTTTCTACCCATATTTTGATTCTCATTTTTGCCCAGAGTAGCTAACTCATTCTTTTCAGACACATTTTTTCTCTATTTGACCTTCAATTAAATGCCAGTAATTATTTCTTAAACAGATTTCCAAACAGTCCTCTATACCAACACCACAAACACCAAAATATCAGGACTGTCTACAATTTCTGCAGTTTAGTGAGTTAAATATTCCTCTTGTTGTGCTCTCTAGTACTGCATTAGAATGTCCTCTAATCTAGTGAAAATCAGTTACCATATATTCCTCTGCTTTCAGTTTTCTGCTATTTATTAGTTGCTCATTTTGCACATATAAACTTGCTTATCTTCTCTAACATTTTAGTGTAACTTCTGGAACAATCAGAGGTAACATAGGTTTAATTCACCAAGCTTACCAAAATTTGGTCTTCAATCATAAAGTAAAACTCAAGACATCTGAGTTATCACACAATAAAGGGAATACCTTCAAGAAGAGAGCAATCTGTAACATGTGGGCCTAATAATTTTCCCCTAAAATGCATGATTTTCCTATTTTGACATGCCACTGGTATCGTGCTGAATTGTTCCACCAAGCTACTTTTTTAATATTTAAACAAATGTGGACATTTTCTTTCTTTACTACATATGAAACATTTTGCTACTCTATAAAATTTTACTTAAAGATAAAAATTATTTAAAAACTGAAATTATTATGTATGTAAAGACTCTTGCTAGTCAAACTGTATCTCATCCACCTGGACATATATTTAGAAAGAGGAAGGAAGGGAGGGAGGAAGGGATGAAGGGAGAGAGAGATGAAAGAGAGAGAAAAAAACAGAGATTTCCCTGACCATGATAGTATAGACTTCCTTTTTTCCACTTTTTTTCCCAGAATTTTTCTGTGGGCTTCTAATGTCTGGGTGTCTCTAATGTATATCAAGTTACAAAGGTGAAAACAGTTACTTTTTTTCTTTCAATAGCAGATTTTTTTATAGCATGTGTAATGTATCTTGCATATAACAAATATGAAGGATAAACTTCACCAATTATCCAGTTAAAATCATGTTCATCCTTCATCAACATTTTAAGACATAAAGCTGGTGAGACAGGAAATGTTAAGATTGACAGTACTTTTCCTCATCTACAACTTAAATGGCAGGTGGATACCTCTGCATTGTCTATGACATTTTCCTTGGTACTTAGAATGCATCATCATTTTAAATACTGACAAATGTCACTTATACAAAATTGCTAGAAAATAAGGAATGATTCTGAAAGTATGAATACTAATTCAGAAAAAAGAAGCAATAATTCAGAGGTAGAGGGGAAAATTTTTCAACGTGACTACATCCAATGTTAGAAGAGCAAAATAAAGTAAAAATATCCTGGGGTTAGGAATGAATTGTTAAAAGGTTTACTTAAAGATATTATTTAGAAGTGAGAATATATGAGTGAAGCAGGAAAAGATGATTATGACAGTATTTCAAATTAGTATGTGTGCCTTTAGAATGCACTTTGAAATATGTAATCACGGTGTACAATCTACTTTGGTTAATCTTTTTGGCTTGAATGCAGTGTGATCAAATACCAACAAATATTTAAATATGCTCTAGAATTGAAACTTGGGCTTCTGGAATTACAATATTACAGGTTATAAGTATAATGGAGGTATATTGCTATGCATTATTCTAGAATGCAAATGTATTTTCTCTATTGTGACAGAATATGTGTGTTATGTATATCCTGGCCTAAGTTCCTAAAAAATTATACAAATGAAGTCAAACCTCCTGGGAGATAAACAAGCTTTCCAGTACTAATGAATAAAAACATATAATTTTAAGTCATCCAACCAAAAGCACTTGAGAAATTACTCATGATTATAAGTATAATTTTCTGTTTTAAAAAAGGTATAATAGTAATCTTAATTTGGAGAAGTCTGTGAATTAAATAAATACTTATTTTTTACATTCTGTGCTACTTTTTTGTGTACAAGGATTAAATCTGTTGTAATTCATTATAGTTCTTGGAGAATAACAAAGGAGTAGAGAAAGTTGTGACCTTTAAGAATACAAAATCATAAACATTAATTGCTAGCTTTAGCTTCCTCACGTGATATTCAGGGAGAATATTTCCTTTTTAGGTTTATTTCAATTTATTTTTCAATTTGAATGTTGCAGATAACATAAAAAGATTCATTAACTGAGTGTAGGAGTCATATACTGGTTTTCATTCTTTTGTATTTACATTTAATTTAAAACCTTTTTGTGTTACTTTTGGTACTAATCATTCAGTGGTTAAGAGGATGAATAAACAAATAAATGTTTGAAGGTACCATAAGATACTCTCACCAAAGCACAAATATTACTTGATGTTATTTTTCACTTTTTTGCCTTAATCTTACTTTTTGGTTTGATATTTAAAAATATCTAATTTTAAAAATACACATGAATTTCAAATATACTTAAATATTGTGAAGGCTATAACCAAAATTAATATTTTTCTTAAGATTTTCATTTGTATACTTTTTGCATTAATAGTATAAACATTTAGCACATAAATCAATTAAATCATTACGACTCAATATATTTCAAACTAAAGCTAAGTAATTTGTAAAAGTAAGTGACAGTTATTCATCCAATGACTCTCACTCTTCTGGAACATAGAAATTAACCACATTATAGTTTAAAAATCCAAATTTTCATGGTCCTCTTGGAGAGGTTTTTTTCTCAATGTATTCACAAAATCGTCCTTTTCAAAACACTACAAAAGATTCCTGATGACATACTTGGAGTACAGTGTATTTATATTTTAACAAGTACTGCATCATGGTTTGACTCTCCAGAGAAGCAACCTTTAGCTTAGGACCTTAGGGAAAGAATTTAATTTTAGAAGTGCACTTTTAATCTGTGGAGAAGAGGGGAGAGTATACCATACACAAAACTGAGAAGACCTAACAAAATATGTATTACTGTATTCAGTACAGTGGCCAATTGAATTCTAAAGCATGAAGAGATTCTGAAATGTGGTGTCTGGGGGTCAGGGATTAAGCTCAGTGGCTCAAACGCTTGCCTGGCAAATGTGAGATCACGAGTTCCATCTGGAGGGGAGCGGAGGGGAGGGAAGGAGGGGGTAGGGGAAGGTAGGGGAGGAAAAGCAAAGCAAAGCAAAGCAAGAAAAAAAGAAAAGAAAAAAGAATGGAATAGGAAAGAAAAGACAAGACAAGACCAGACCATGTTCTGAAATGTGCTACCTCATAAATGACTATTTGTATCACAAGCATCACAAGCAACGAAAGGGTACTAAAGTTTAATCCAAACGATGTTAATTTCTCATCACATGCAGCTGGCTTGAAGAGGTTAGATGGGCTGTCTACAGTTACATGCAACTAATCTTCAGCACATTTAGAGACTGGCAGGGCAGTAGTCTTGCAGAGCACAGAGTAGTAATATCCACCCACAGTGTCTGAGCATTATGAACAGCCACTAACAGCACCTGCCATAGATTGGGTCCATACACTTATGCTTTTCTTCTTCATGCCTGCAGCATAGTAGGTAATACTTACATATTTTTATATAATAAATGATAAATAAAAGGAAGAAAAACAGATCTGGCTAGTAAGCAAAGGATGCATATTCCATTCAAATAAAATAGGATGAGTGATTAAAGCAAAATGATAGCCTTTTGACAGGCCGAGAATTCAGAATAGTGAAGTATAAAGTTAAAATAAATTTCTTTTATTTTTGTGTTATGTGATTTAAAGTCACCTTAGTGGGCATTATAGAATTGTCTGTTCAGTAATTACATCTTCTCACTTGCTGTATTTTGAAAATCCATTGAGGAATAGGATATTTCCTTGGGGACTATTCTCAAAGCAAAATTACAATTGACTTTAATAAATTTCATGATACAAAACATACATAGACTCCTAAGTGAATATCATTCTATTCCTCTAGCTAAATATTAATCCATCTTATTTGCTTGGTCTAATCTTGAGTTTTTTATGTTAGCATTTTTTATGTCACGATCTTTTTAGGTCA
This sequence comes from Cuniculus paca, assembly GCA_004365215.1. Lineage (NCBI taxonomy): Eukaryota > Metazoa > Chordata > Mammalia > Rodentia > Cuniculidae > Cuniculus > Cuniculus paca. The sequence goes on along the minus strand of RJWT010038801.1, from coordinate 3,357 downwards.
TGAGGAAAGTACACAGAAAAGTAGACCCAAACATTTAAAATTTAAAATATCATATATAATATGTATACTTAATTTGTTAGAGCATATATATAGACACACCTTATTAAATGCACACACACAATATATCTGCATTTTTAAATGGTTTATATCATCTAATCTCTTGAAACTCTTGAACCATACAGAAAGTAAGATAGCCTTTGAGAGTCTGTGTTTTACTGGTATATCTTACATTTCCTATTCCTGTTTAAACAAATCAATATTCCAAATAGCCAGCTTATATCCTTCTTGAAGCTTAGTGGATAGGGGAATGGATGATGCATAACAAATAATCCAAAAAATCTTAATTATAATTCTTCAAGAACACAAGAAAAATTCAGCTCCACACAAACACTAATTAGTTGATTACATGCAATGGCTACAACTCCCAAGAATTAAGGGGGTAACACAGAGGTGTCAGTTATTATAGATACATACTGATGCATGAAAAAATGGAAAATAAAGAAGAGAAAAGCAAATTATGTAAATTGGAGAGTACACATGTTTCCTAGGTTATAAAATATGTATGTAGCTGTGCACCTGCACACACACACACACACACACACACACACACACACACGTTAAATGAAACTCATATAACCACGTTATAATATTTATTTGAAGGAAAACTTTTCTTTCCTTTAAACCAACAAGTAATGAAGTTTTATTTTCAGATATTCTTACGATATTTTAATTAACAACCATTTTGAACTTTCTATTAATTTTGTGTTGCATTACATACTTCTAAATCTTCTATTTGCTAGAATGGTTTAAGAAATGTGGATGTATTTGAACAAATTTCAGAGTTGTAAAAGTATCCATGGATATAACTTTAAACGAAATATTAAGCAGTGAAATAGAAAATGGATAAGAGGACACGGTAGTTCCGTGAACAAAATAAGGAAAGATGATAATTCACTTTCAGTTTCTGGTCAGACTTATTTGAATGTAGCATGGTGAGAGAAAATACCCAAAGGATATAGCTTAGATATCTTTTGTAATAAGTATTATGCATGGATGTAATCAAATTGTAATACTTCTGCTTTAATACTATGGTCCTTGTAACTTAAACGAGAATGGCAAGTAAGTATTGCAAGGGTCAGTCAATACTATGGAAAGTATCAGCACAAATGTTTGCCATATGGTAGCTACTCGATGAATATTGTTCTGTTGTTTAATTATTAATATTAATATTAATATTATGGCTATCCAAAAGACCAGTGAGATGCTTAATGTGTAACATTTGGAGAATGTTTAGCAAAAGACAGAAATAGCAATATTGACATCTGTTTAAGGATTACAGTCTTTCAAGAATTGTAAAAGTACACTAAATTTTTATTCTTCTAATCAGCCCTTCCATTTACAGTTGTAAATCTGGAGAATTTGTGCCTCTGAGAGATCAAACATCTTACTTGAGGTCAAATACATGTAAAAACAGAGGAACTTGCATTTAAACTCAATGCATAGAGTAAAGTTCTTAATTACTATTCTATACTGTCTCTCAATAACAAGTAAACAGTCATCCCAGATAGGAATTATGTACATCAAAATATGGATGGAAAAGAATAGATTTATTTCCTTTAGCTGTATCTGACTCATGGTTTACACCTATAATACGTGAAGAGGACCCAGAAGATATTGGTATAGCAGTGTGCTCTCTCAGAGGTATAAATGCTATATTAATGAAAGTATAATTCATTTAAACCAAAGTAACCTGTATGGTGAGATTGCATGTTACTGTGTGAATTCTGATACTATCAGTGTGTATTTTCCTGCTTTGCTTGTCTTTATTTTTACACTGTACTACATTAAGAATTCCTTTTCTACTATCTTAGTGATGTGCTATTTTTCATAATACCTGGGGATTGCCATCATTATTCTGAGGTCCTCCTGGAAGAATTATGTACTCTTTTACAAACTGCAATCTTATTTCACTCAGTATTTGGTTTATTTATATTTGTGTTCATATTTTCCTGTGGTTGCTTTCCCCGCTTCCCACTACATATCCTCTTACAAGAATGAAAGCAATTTCATGTGTATGCATGCATGTGCACTCACATACACATAATTTTGTTGCTTTTTTCATAGCATGCAATTGACTTTGAAGCCTCACAATTAAATTATTTGGATATGTGTAATCTTTTACTATAAAAGTACAAAAACCTTGCATTGTATTAATAATTGTAATTTCCATGTATTTCCTAACAACCACAGCGAGCCAACTCTTAGAAAATGAATCTCTATTTCCCTTAAAGATAGAAAATTAGCCACAGAACAGTTTAGAGATATGATCAAAGGCGCTAAGTAAATCAGGGACCAAAATATGATACAGTCAGATCCTCAGATGTCTGGCCTACTTCTCATCTTCTCAGAGAAATAGACATGGAAGCAGCGATAGCTTACATCCCCAGAATTAGTCCATGAATGGTCTTAGCAAAAACATACTCTTACAGTGTTGAAAGCATTTATAGTGCAACTTTATCCACATGAAAATGAACAACAAAGAAAACATAGGCTCCAGTCCCTTGAGAGCTATGTTTTCTAATGTTTTTATTGGAAATAAACTTTGCATTCAACTCCCTATAGCAATATTATTATGAACATGATTTTATGAGGATAAATTACTACTATATTTCAACTCAGTGGTAAATAGGCTTTTGTGGGCTGCACTGTAGATATCGTTATCTTCATAATACTCTTGCTATTAAGGAAAAATGAATTCTAAGTCTAAACTAAAAATATTTTTTAAAAGTTATTAACATGGAAAATATACTGTATTTAAATCTTTTTAATTCTTCAAGGCTGAAAATTGAAAGATCATTCATTGGATCAGAAATTACATTTTATTCTTGTAAGGAACCTATGTAGGCATTAGCTCCATAATTTAGCTATAAAAATATCTTCCAAGTATGTTAGGTTGCAACATATAAAGTTGTTGATATTTGAGTATTTTCTCTTATAAAAATGGAACTTTCATTTAGTGCAATTTAATACACAAATATGCACCAACCAAACTCTCCAATCCTGATATTGGAATTTGTTTTTGTATCACTCATTACAAAATAAAAAACTCATCATATACCTATTCATGTTATCTTACTTTGAACATTTTAATTAATAATTTTATTTTCATTTTAGATTTATTTATTTAGTGTTCTAACATACCAGATATTTCATTGTGCGAACGTGAAAGGGAAAGAAACTGCTCAAAAGGAAAGAACAACTGGGATAGAGAAAAAGAAAAAAGAAAGAAGGAAAACAATTATATATATATATTATATATATATGTATATATGATAACTATCCTATTAACCTGTTAGT
>RJWT010038800.1:0-12796 GCA_004365215.1 Cuniculus paca | reverse complement strand
CACACAATTTATCATCTGTCTCTTACCAGCAGGTGCAGGAGGAGGGAAGGGTTCCAGTTCCTGCTCCCCCTTTCTGTTTTACTGATAAAAGACTTGCTTCTTGACCAAAGTTACTCAGGCTCTTCTGATCCCTTTTCTTGATTAGACTTCACTTGGGTTTCTGTGCCAGTCCTTATAGAGTCCAGTTGTATTTATCAAAAATTCTGTTAACTACTTCATACAGAGTCCCCCCTCCATCTCTTGATTTTATTTTCTCTTAGTAATTTTTCATCAATGACTCCGACCCTACTCCTCGGCTATACATCCAAACTCGCCTATGGTATACTTGGAATGAAAGCAAGTTCTATGCTGTAGTCATCTCTGTCTTGGTTACTTTTTCTCTTGTTGTTGAGACAAAATACCTGACACCCAAAGTGAAGGAAGGAGAGGTTTATTTAGCTTAAAGTTTTGGGGGTTTCAGTCCATATTCAGCTGGTTCCAAGGCGGGTTGGTATGGCTGAGGGGCAGCTCTTCATGGCAGCTGCAAGTGGCAAGAGCAAACCGCACTAAAGAGAGAAACATGCCCCCATTCCAACCTTACATTGTATGTCGGCTCCACCCCTGGGAGGGTGCAGAACTCACACTGCCAATCCCAGCGCTAGACAAAGAGTCAACCACAAACACTAGATTTAGCCACTTCCATGACTACATGAGGCTTGTGGAGGGCCATCTATATACAAACCATAACAATCTCCTTTCCTTGATTATGTTAGTTCTTGGATAGAATCTGTTTTTAATGCTTTACCTGTGTCCAAACTCTGGTTTTCTTTAACAACATTCACACAAATGAGCAAACACATAGACACACAGAAGCAGCTCTGTGTGCAACTATTCAAGTGGTCCACTTAGATATCATTGCCTCTGTCTACAGAAAGAGTTCTCTCTGATGTACATATTAACTGAAGTAAATCAGACACACATATGAAAAGCTTGCAAAGAGGTTGATCCTCATGATATTAGTTTTTAAAAATAGTTTACTTGATGGCATGGACAGCTATTTTAAAGATAACAAAATATATAATTGCAGCCATCGAGGATGTCTACTTATCTTGTTTAGAAACCTTGTATGGCTTTCATTGTTTTTTTTGATTGATTTTACTCTATTCTGTGTGGTTTGATTGTAATATGTCTGAAGGCATAGGCAACTATTCTGAAGATATCAAATATTATGGTAGCCAATGCTGTTTCACTAATATCTTCAAATTCTATATTGCTTACATTGTTCTGCTTTGTTTGTTTAGTTTTATTATGTTTTGATTTGTTTCTACTGCTTTAGTTTGTTGTATTTTGTTTGATTTTACTTATCCCTGATGGTATGGGCAGGTATACTGCAGATAACAAGAGCCATTATGGAAGCCTTATCGATTGCTTTGTTTTTTGTTTTTTGTTTTTTGTTTTTTTGTTTTGTTTTCTTTCTTTTTACACTGTTTCAAAGTCATATTCCATGTTCATTGCTTTGTTTTGATTGACTTTACTCTGTTTTGTTTTGTTTGGTTGTATTCTTTTCAAAATAAAAAAATAGTTTATGTAAGTGGAATGAATTAATAGACTTATATGAATATAATTTTTCATTATTTTCCATTTGGATTTGAATTTTATTAAAACCTTTGTCAAAGAATAAAGAATCAAGAGATTATTAAATATTGGCCCAGCTTAAAGGAAGAGATACCTATATAAATTAATTCACAAAATCTATTTCAACATTGCTAGGCACACATACATATTCTGTATAAACACTGTAACTTTCACCTGAGCTTATTTAAAAATACTTAGAAATAGTTTAAGTAGAAATACATTAAATTCAGCTAAGTAAATGAAAAATACTTAGATGTACATTAAATCACAAAACAATGGAAAATAAAAGTAAGCATTGTAGATTCAGTGGTAGCATATAATTCATTACCATGAACTTTGAATAATGCACTATAAATTTGCATGCACAAGCTTTTAAATATGTGTTAAATTGTCATTTGTGCTGGTGACAGTAAAAAAGGTTGCCAGTTCATGAGCATACCCTCAGTAATTTTCTGAATGACACACTTCTAATTACAACACTTTGTTAGATCAGGTAGCATGTGGTCCCAGGGCACTTCTGCTCTGCCGGTGGTATCAGGTTGAATTACTTCATTTGCAAATGGAAAGCTGCTATTTTATTAATTGAAACTGCTTCTGTGATAAGCTGAGAGATAAAAAAGCTGTATGATTCACCAAAGAAAGACCTTTGCATGCATGACAAAATATTTTGACACAGTGAAGAATAGCAGAATAAAGGTATATTATAAAAACTCTTCGTTCTGATAGCCTATCTCGGAGTGACTTAAACACAGCAATGCTTAATATGAATACAACATTTGTAGGTACTTTATCTGTTTTTAATTATTGAAGAGCAAACCAACAGAAAATGCTTTTCCAATTTACATGTGGAATATTAGAGATTTTTGAGAAGAATCAGAGGGAAACTTCCTAGTTTATTAGGCCCAAAATAATTATTTTCCTTTGTTTACTTCTTTGACTTTGTACATAGCCAGTACAAGTGGTCAGAATGGGTTTTTTAGGGCTAGAAGAGAGAAATCACTTTGTTTCTGCTCCATGGTGACTATCAAGTAAGAGACAGCTCTTGGCTGATTGCCCTTTTGATGTATAAAATGTATCAATTTTTACAAAAAAAATTCCCAGGTATTTTATGATTTAACATTGCATTTATGATAGACATCTGGACATCATAATTGCCTTTTTTCTCTATTCCATGCTGTGTTTTTTTTTTAAACCGTGAGTAGCATTTAAAATGTAGCATCTACCTGGCGTGGTGGCTCACGCCTGTAATCCAAGCACTTGGGAGGCTGAGACGGGCGGATCGTTGTGAGTTCAAGACCAGCCTGGTCTACAAAGTGAGCTTAAGGCTAGCCTGAACAGCATAGTGAGACCCTGTCTCAAAAACAGGGCTGGGGATCTATCTCAGCGGTTTAAGCGCCTGCCCAGCAAGCGTGAGGTCATGAGTTCAATCCCCGGTGCCGCAAAAAAAATAAAATAAAATAAAATGTAGCATCTATTTTGAGCATACCTCACTGATTTAATCATCTTATTAAGGTCAACATATTAGAACTAAAGAGAGAGCAGACAAATGTAGAAAAAATATAAACTAATTTCTGATGGAATAGTGAGGACGTATAAATACTCCCTACCTATGATATTTAGCACTTATTAATGTTTCTGTATAGAATATTAGTTATTTCAGTTCCATTACTAATTAGCATTTTGGCCTTGGAAAGTATACAGACATTGTACTGCAATTTTTCATTGTAAGAAGGGAATAATAAATATTTTTACATCATTAGGTTGTTGTGAGTAACAAATGAGCTAATAAAAGGAATCCAGAGAACTGAGCACTCTATAAATGCTAACTTTTTTTTGTGCTCTGGATAAAAGTAGCCTTCTGTTGTTATTTTTTTTAAAAGTACACTGATATAGAAAATGGGCAGAGATATTATATTTGTGTATAATTGTATTAATCTGTGTTCTTCAGAAGAGGAGAACTAACAGGAGATGTGGATACACACACAAAAATAAATGGTTGCTTTTAGTGTTACGTGTCAGTTTGACTGGGCTAACAGATACCTCAATAACTGATTAAAGCTTTATTTTAAAGTGTGTTTTGTGAGGGCATGTCTGAAGGAAACTGTTCTTTGATTCAGTAGACTAAGTAAACACCACCCTCGTAGTGTGGGTTGCTTCATCTGATCTGTTGAAGTAGGAATAGAACAAAAGACAAAAGAATGGTGAATGTGATCTTCCTGTTTGAGCTAAGAACTCCATCATATTTTGACCTCAAACATCAGTGTCTCTGGTTCTTGGCCTTCATACTCAGACTGAATCATATAACTGACTACCCAACCTGCAGTTTTGGAATTTCTCAACTTTCAAAACCACATATGTATTTACATATTATAGTATATACTCGTATGGTATCAGAGTTTTCCAGAGAAATAGAACCAGTGTGTGATAAACCAACAAGAAAATAGACAGGTAGCTAGCTAGATAGATTGATGATAGGTAGATGATAGATATAGACAGATGACTGATAGACAGACAGATAGATAGGTAGGAGTTGTCTTACAAAATTAAAGAGGCCAAGAAGTTCATTGATCTACAATCTGCAAGGCTGAGACTCAGGAGACCTGATGGTGTAGTTCCAATTTGGGTCCAAAGGCCTAAGAACCAGCAAAGCGAATCAACTCCAAAAGATCAACTCTGAAAGACAGTCATATACCAAGTAAGGTTTGGGCAGATATGAGGGCATCCAATAATCATGTTGAGACACAGAATTAACCATCACAATATTTTCTCATAATATTGTTCTAGGGCGTTAACAAGCATATTTGAGGGATGTTCATATTTATTGGAAGTTTTTACTTACTCTACAATGTATAGGATTTCATTGGAGACCCAATTTATTCAATATGAACATAAAATTTTTTCAAGTACAACTTACTGAAGTTGGTCTGCAGTAAAAGATGATGTTGTCTGCAAGATAAAGAAATGAGGCTGACAGAAAAATGTCTTGGTGGTGACAAGTCCCTGCTCCTAGCTTTTCTTCTTTACATACATCTCTTCTAGGTTTTATAAACTAGTGATTTTCATTCTTTCTCCAAGAATGTTTGAGTTTGTTCCTGCTACTTCTATCCAGAGGGATGTTGACAAAAAGAAGGAATGCTATTATACTTTAAGGTTATTTTTATTCTCAAGGTTTTAAAAAAACCCTAGTTCATCATAAATGCTTTGGGTACTTTTCTACAAGAAAAGAGCTATCATTTACTGCATTCCCTAATGCTTTTGACCTTGGAAAAGCAATAAATCTGGTCATTCTTTACCAACATTTTGATTCTTACATTTGATTTTAAAATTTTATACCCGCTATGTCAATCACAAAACCTTTAGATGATTTAGGAATAAGAACCTTTTAAAACTGCATTTGCTGTATCTTTTACCTTCTTTTCTCTTTTCTCATCTCCTGTCAATCATGAATTTTCTCCTGCCTAAATATAGAAAAGAATCTGAAAGAAAGTAATTCTAATTTAAATTTCATGGAAAAGACTAAGCATTCACAAGCAGGGCTTTCCTGGCAATAGCATACTTAGTAGAGTGTATGAAAATATCATCTTCAGAATGATACTAATACACTCGTTATGCTGATAGAATAAGGTGACTATTTTTGACTGGGAAAAAGAGTTATAAAACCCAAAACAAATATGAGACCAGGTAATTTATTAAAAAAAAAAGGAGGGGGGAGCAAAATTTCAAATTGTGATTTTTCAGATATAAGAACAGGATATAGTGACTGTTTGAAACGTTCTGACCTACCAAATGGAGAATTTTTCAACCTGAAGCAAAGTGTCACGTGATACAGAGCACTGAACTTACCCTCTTTCCACATGAGGCCAGGCATCAGATGAATGAACATGTAAATAGCAAAGGCGAATTCTCTGTCTTTCGCAATTGTTAACTTCTTCCTCACTGTTGTAACTCAGTGGAGCCTCAAGATAACAGGGGCTTTCCAATTTTATAAAAAGGCTCCAAGGAGGAAACACAAGAATGTCAAACATGAAGAAACAGAAAGAACAATTTTGAATGACGGACAGCGTGAAGATGAAGTAGACACAGATAATAGAAATGGAGGACACTAGGAGAAGGAAAGCCAAGGAGATACCAAGACCATGGTCCCCAGTCAATTTTTGTACAGTTTGTAAAGACTGAAACATGGAAAAGGGTCTCAGTCTTTATATCACCAAGTAAAATAATGCTGTCCTGAGGAAGAAAGTTACAAAGAGGAAATAGTGATAAATGTAACATGTTTGCTTTTATTCAAAGGTTTTGATTACTGGGGGAACCCTGGTCTGATTTTATCTGAAGTAACAAGCCTGTGGGTCACACAAGATTCCTGGTCAGTTCTGGCCAGTATTCAGTTGACCGTGGGATGTGTGAGAGTCAGGCATGTGTGTGTGGCAGCTTTCTTCAGGCTCAGCTACCCTTCCTTACAAAGTGCATGCTTCTGGATTAGAAAACAAGAGATGATCCGGACCACACTGCTGAGGAACTGCTGTGAACACTGTCTTTGCAGTCACACATTTCACGTCAACAATAGAGCAGTGTGTCAGAGAGTCAGAATTCCCCTTCTGAGCAAAAACAAAAGTGCCATAGAGGAAATCATGCAGGAGCGAGTGTCAGAGCACCTGTCACAGCCTTGTGGGAGCAGAACACTCCTCAGAGACACGTCTAGTTTTTCTTATTTAACGCAAAGGCATACTGAAGGAGAGAGAGAAGATCAAATTAACATGCCTGGATAGTGTCCACTAGCCAACATACAGGGTCAATTTGAAAACTGCCAGAAATAGAATATGAGTTTCCAACCAATCTTTGGTTAAGATCCAGACGTGAATGCTACTCCTCTTCAAGTCCTTTCATATTGCAGTACTCCTATGCTGAGCCTCTTTTCATTATCCCAAGCCCTTTAAAAACACAAAAATGGAGACCAAGGATAGAAGTGGATTCCCTTCACTTCTGCATAAATTTATTTATGCAGAGGCAATTTATTTTCCCACTGAGGACAAAAGAAAAGAATGTTTAAAACTAAATTTCAAAATCTTGGTGAATTTTATTCTTTAATCCTAATGATCTCAGTGAATGGCATGTCTTTCGTAACTTCCCATGGAGCATAACCTTCTGTAGGTCTTCACGCTGAACATTTTTTTAGATAACAATATGATCAAGTCCCTTAGCCTCTATTTGTCATTGTCTGATAAGGCAAACTCATTCATCTCCATGCCACTCAGCATTTGCAGGCTTCTAAAAGCCACCTTAATGATGAGTTTCCTTGACTCCATGGACCACCTGGTTCAGCAGATACCCTTCTCAAATACCTTTCCAAGACAATGAATTCTTCCTTACTTCATCTTGCATTGAATAAGCACCCTCAAAATCCAATGAATACTCACCTGGTACGCTCAAGTTTTGCTATTTCTGTGTGTGTGTGTGTGTGTGTGTGTGTGTGTGTGTGTGTGTGTTACTAGGGATTAAGAGCAGAAATTTTCCACTGAGCTACTTCCCAAGTTTGTTTTCATATTTTATTCTGATACAGAGTCTTACTAAATCACTAAGTTGCCTGACTGGCTTAAACTATGTAATTCTCCTACCTGAGTCTCCCAGAGTGCTTGGATTATAAGCACACATCACCATAGCTGGTTCTTGCTAATTCTACATCTCCTTTGACATAGTCATTCATCCTTTATCATGTCCAATACATTTGGCCCAGTCATATTTGACTTTAATTCAATTATTTGCCTAGTTGTCATGATCACAGATGGAGGTAGTGCCTGAGTGGAACACATATTGCTTTGCATGGAGAGACCTCTATAGTATCTACTAGCAGAGGAGAAATAGTTCTTCTTAGTAGGGAAGAGGACAAACCTCTTAAATCCCTGAGGGTTTAGGGCATTCTACAGAGCCAGCTTCCTCAGAGGCATCCTCCTACATATTCCCTTCTCATATTTTAGTGTTCCAGGTTTTTCCACTCAGAACTTTCCTTTTGCCAGTACAGACCCGTGTAAACTGATAATTAAAACTGTGGCTCATTCCAGCCTTCAGTCTGCTGCTTAGCCAAGTCTGGTCTTTTACTGAAAGAGGTAAAAATGATTGTAGGCTACAAGAGGCCCTCCTGTTAGAAACTGACTGCTTGTTAGTGGCCCTTAGTTTATCATTTCCCTTTTACAGAAGGGATACAATTATATACAATCTTGCAATAATCAAACAACTCTGGGGCCATTAGGAATGCTTCTTTCAGCAGGGACGTGACTGTATTTTCATGGCTGCTGCAAAGGATAATGTGTGAAATTTTAAGTACTTTTGGTTTTTGTTAACTGAGGATATAATCTGCCCTGGTCCAGTAGAAGGTATATTCTTTTACAGGTTCTTTATTAGAAGTGAAATATCATTTCATGAATGACAATTCCTTCCATATAATTTTTTAGCATTTCAGAATAGAACCTTTTTTCTCTTTGAGAAGAAAAATAAAATTTTGTGTCTCTGTCCATTTACTGTCATCTTTTGTACTCCTTATGTCCATTTTTATTCCAAATAATGATACATGGCCACTGTGACATAGTGACATTGCAATAATTGCTCTCTCAACAGACAGAACAATAGAGAGAAGTGCCTTATTTTAAAGCAATGGGTCTTTGAGAAGTTAGAGGAAAGAAGAAAAAAGTGAGAGCCTGATTAGCCTCTGATAATTTTAAGCCTTTTTGAAGAATTGTTTGTAATACTCAATAGGCTGGTAAAGTCAACAACAAAATAAAATACAAGAAATTCCATTCAGTGGCCAATCTACCATTCATCCTAATGGTGCCATCAGCCAGAATCAGAGTAACTAGGGAAAAAAACATGGCAAAGCGAGAGGTGAAAAATCCAAACCTTGTGTATTTTCAGGTAATAAATGTTTCATGTCAAAAGAAACATTTAACTTTGTAAAATCATACCATAATAAAATATTCATTATGGATGGCAGAGTCAAAGATCAGAGGACCAATTACATTTTCCTCAGAATATATTTGTGTATATAATTTAAATAGGAAGGCAATGTTGGGTATTTTTGAATTTTATTAAAAGTTTTACAATATCATAAATTATTCTGGTCTAATATACCCGTGTTATAACATTTTACATTTTAGTTTTAACTAATATTTGCTGTACTTCTATATTATTGCTTATTTCAAGGTTCATAATTTTTAACATTAACTTTCACATACCAATTGTTTACGGCCGTTTGTTTTTATTTTAATATTTTCTGTGTGTGGTTGGGCTAGTTGAACTTGATAGATACTTCTATGTTGATTTCTATAAGGAAATTAATCAAATTTATATGTTTTTTAATCGATTTTATATTTTAAGTTTAGTACTTCAGGAAGAAAATTGAATTTGGCACAATGACTACTAATATGCTATGAGAAACAAAAATTCTCAAAAGAAATTGACTGACTCTTAGGAGCGATTCTCCTAGACTTCTGAGATGTTCATTGAGATGATCACCCTTCTCATAGTGACTTACACCACTCTTTCCTTCTCTATTAACAGGTTTAAGCATGTTAACCCAGTTTTAAAAATTAAACCTATGAGAAGAGCACAGCTTACCCAAACCTTGTTACTTAAGAGAACAGCATTGTAGACTAAGTAAAGAATTATCCCTGTGGAACCAGAAAGTCAGGGCCAAATGGAAGATAAAAACATAGCTGAAGCCAATGCCAGTGAATTACCATAAAATGTTTGCACAGCTTGTGAGCTAAATACTGTGGGTAAGGTCCATGTTGTGTCTTATTTTATACAACTTCTGGTTGATTAAAAATGTTTTTTTTTATGCAAGCCACAAATTTTGTGTATTTTTAGTAGCATTTCTATCTCCCCTAAGACCAAAGTCACCTATTCGACCTACATGAAAGTGGTAGAAAGTTTTTTCCCTTTATGCGAGGCTTATCTTAAAATCAAGTGTCTACCCTAAGTGTATCCCTGATAGAAATAGGACTGGGAGAAATAGCTTGCATTTCTGAGTTTGAAATCTACCATCAAGGAACACATTCTATTTGTGGTATATCACTTGTTTCATCTTCTTAAACAAAGGGTAGCAAAATGTAGTGATGTGACATTAGCCTCCTTCATTAAGCGGCATTTGTTTAAAAATATTAACATGGATAAATTTCCATAGGAAAAGGGTTTTTTATGTATATTATTAGGTATCCATTGAATGAGATGTGCTGTTTTGCAATTAATCTTCACTATCATATAACTGAGTTAGTATATTTAATTTTGAAGGAATATAAACTTATTTTGAAAGGTGAAAAGAAATCATCCTAAAGTTCAACAAGTCTGAGAGCTGGCAGTGAATTTACCTAGGTAGGCGTGGAGATGGGGTTGGGGGATCAGCACAGTATACTAAGAAGGCCTGCTCCATTTCCTAGGTCTTGGATACTTGTTGCTAAGCAATACCCACTACAGCAATGTAAAAGATATGCAGCATAATTCAGTTATGGAAGCAATAAAAGGTCTTATTTTTTCAAAGGAGGTTGCAATAATACATAATTTTAGACCCAAACCCCTCCAGAGCTCACACGAGGGCTTCAGAGAAGCAGCGAATTATTCAGATTTATGAAAGGGTTGTGTGAAATTAGCAAGAAGTTGATGTAAAATTAGGTTAAGTTTCACAGCCATCCATCACTCTCCTAGAGCAGTACAATAACCACGAGCACAATAACGTTACAAGAATCCACATGTACTCAGGAGATTTATTTTACCAATATAATACTATTAGATCAAAACTGGATTTCAAGTTCATAGAATGTTTCATTCACATAAAATTGCTACTAAAGTTAACAGATATTTCCCACTGAAAAAGAAAACTATGAAATACCTGAAATATATTCACTATTTACACATACAAATACGTTTGTATTGAACAGCAAACATTTTTGTGCACAAAATATGAAGTTATTAAGGTTTTGTGTTAATTTTTAGGATTTTTTGTAAAAGTATACTGAGTTTAAATAAGTCATTTGAATTCTGATCTGTGAAACCCTCTTAAGGCACATATAAGTGGTGTATATCTAGGATAAATTTGTAAGAAAAGATTAGCTCTTGAAGGAGAATATGCTGGTATTTTTAGTCATTCAGGATCAATCTTATTATATTGATAAAAATATGAGGCCTACAGTGAACATGAAGACATTCTTACCTAGTTCTGCTGCTGAAATTGAAACATGGACATTTCCTACATTGCCAAATTTGGGGGTCATCAATTTATAATTTTATACAATTGCCTGTAATTTTTTTTTAATTTTAAAGAGAAAAAAAGAAATAACAAAATCAAGAAGCAAACAAATCAAAACAATAACAACAACAAAAGCAAAACAATAACAACAAAGAACAATAGCTATATAGGTTTTCAAAACAAGATGATAGAAATTTAACAATGGTTGTTATATTGCATATTATTATCTTCAAAATAGTTGCTCAGGTTACCAGATACAGGAATAAAACAAAACAGTAAAATGGAACAAAACATTGGATTTTAAAAACAAGGCAGAATGGTATCCCCCATAGTTGCTATAATGCATATTCTTATCCTCTAAATAGATCCTCAGATTATCAGTTTTAGGCCTGCAAAGTCAATCAAATAATACAAAAATTAAGTTGCTTTTGTACCTCAGTTGCTATCAACTCAGACTGCCTTCCTCCAAATCAATCTACTGCTCACAGTGTGTGTGTGTTGGGGGTGGTGCTGTGGAGGGGTTTTCTTCTTGTTTCCCAGTCCCGCACTGGCTGGGAATGGGAAGAGAATCAAGAAGGCAAACTATACCTTCCCGTGAGCCAAGGTAACTGCAATGGGGAACAGGAAGAGAATTAAGAAGCCGAATTGCCTGTGATTTTATCTCAGGCCTTTGTTAGGGCCATTACCTGTTTAAGCTCTTTTGTATACTAAGGAACTACTATCTGAATTATTCTACACATTTTTTGAAGTACTGGAGATTAAACCCAAGGCCTTTGCACTGAGCTACATTCTCAACCCTTTTTTTATTTTGAGACAGGGTCTCACTAAGTCACTCAGTTACTAGGCTAGGTTTGAACTTTCTATCCTCTGTGCCTCAGCCTCCCAGAGTGCTGAGGTTACAATATTAAATGCTCCACCATTTCCAGCTTCTAGAAATTTCTGATGAGTGTTTTACCTTCATTTGGTTAATTAACAAAGTAACAGGTGTGCTTTTATTCTTCTACTTGTGCATAGACCTTCTTTAATGCCTAAAGACAAGACATTGGCATCTAAGAGGAGAGTTGCTAGAATTAGACACTAGCATCACTTCTTTCAAAATGTCAGAGTTCATTTTTTAAGAAATACTCATGAAGCTCAACAGATCAGAAGCAGTGAGCTGTTGCCCAGACTAGGCAGGGACTGGTGAGCTTAAGAGAATGAGACAGATTTGGGAGCAGAGGCAGGTGTTGACACTAAAGTGATATTCACACCCTTGAAGCCGTTCTCATGAAAGGAGATGCATTAAAAAGCACCTAATGATGCGGATCTGAAAGTAGTGGAGACCCACACCTCAGCCTGCTCACTAAGTCTCTGGTACAAAGCAACCTCACTGATGTCTGTCACACATGACACAGAGATGATCAAATGGCTGCATAAGAAAAGAACAAGGGTTTGTTGTTATGTCTGACTCATTCACTGTTTTAGAAAGATGTGGATAAGTAGTAGAACCTTTCCTGTGCTCCTAAAAAGGCCAGGGTGTTTGATAGTTAACTAGCAGCTCTGGAGTATTCAGAGATTGGACCAAGTAGGGGAAGAGTGGTTAACATGAACTCACAACCATGGGGCGTGGGAGACCTGAAGTGGCCTAGAAGGCAGAAACCACTGTCTGAAATCTGTCAGGGTGTCTGTTCATCAGCAGGTCCACTATGCATATGGTGCCCACCTAGGACCAAAGAAAACTGATATATCTGTGGCAGAAGGAGGCAGAACCCTTTAGTGAGCTGTTGCATGTTGGTAGCGTACATCCACTGGAACCGGCTACTTTTCCTACAATGACAGCTTTCAACTTTATTAGGTCAATTAGCTCTTCCTCAAAGGAAGAGCCCTAAAGCATTTGTTGAGAAGCATTGCTTAACTTCTCGGTTCAAGAAAATTTAGAGTTTAATCTCCCTATTCTTAAAGGAACTGAGG
>RJWT010038799.1:0-12770 GCA_004365215.1 Cuniculus paca | reverse complement strand
GCATCTTTTAAAACAGTGACAGTGATTTCATGGAGTGCCTTCTTCATCTCATTTAGGTAGTGACAGAGTGCTCCTGCCAGATGATCCTATGCCAAAGACCCCCTCCTGTCTTCACTCCTTCATGTGTGCTGCTCCCCAGAAGCCTGCTCACTTTGCTCTCCACCGAGCACTTTCTGCACCATCCTACAAACCTCATCTCAAATGCTATCTTGCTACAAGGAGACCTGCCTTGATCCTCGACAAAGTCTCACTGCCAAAGCAACTCCGAACCCTCCTTTGTACCACTTCATTCACTCCTGACTATAACTCCCCTGCTCTGTGTGGATATAAGTTCCACAAGGACAGGATCCCTCTCTGTATCTTAGAGCAATTGACAAAGAATACAATGTGATCAATGAGCGAATGAAGACAGTTTTGTGAGTCTCAGTTTTGTTAAATGAGTTCTGGTAGCAATGAAAATAAAATACATAATGAAAATATAGTGTTGGCAGAAAGTGTTCTTCTGTATAAAGAAATGCTTCCTTTGGCAATTTTCTACAATAAAAATAATTTATGGGCTTAATTAAATCATCAAGATCTTCAGAGGCACAGAAATTGCCGGGGATACAGCTCAGTCCTGAGTCTGATTCCTGACCCCCCCAACCCCCCCCCAAAAGGCCAAGGATCAGGCGTGTTGAGTTGCTCAGGGTACTGAGGTGCAGGTGCTCTTCTTGGAAGAGCAGTCCACACTGGTATCGACATGGCAGTCAGTGTGAGTGGCGAGCAGACAGCTGCCCTGTCTCCCTTTGTCAGGGTTTAAGAAACAGCCTTCAAGGTCTTGAGAAATACAACTCAACAGGCAAAAATGACAAAGAAGGCAAAGTTTCCTTATCACAATACCATTTTTTCCTGGATTGTTTGTCATTCTCTACTCCTACCTTAGAATAACTTTAAATCAGTCTTTAGCCCATCCAAGTTATCACTTTTATCTTATGTGAGCTGTGGAAAAGAAGATGTTGTTGTCCCATAAATATGATTTCAGACAGCAGCTATCAAGTCTTATATTTACCTGTGGGAATGTGTGTGATAAACAGGCCATCCTGCTTTGCTCTAGAATCACACTTACTGGTCTTACCCTGGTCTGTTAAGTCAACTGCTGGTAAATTTTGGCTGCCTTAAAAATACACAAACAAGAAAAAGGACCTTTTATAAAAGTTATCACTTTGAAGGCGCATCCTCAAGTAAAAGTCAACATCTGTAGCAATAAATGTTGCATAAAAACCAAGAAGAGAGATCTGGTATCTTGTGCTGGTTAGCCACATCTCTTGGCCCCAAATACCCAGGAGCCAGAATTTCCTCAAGACCTCTTCCACAACTTCACTGTGAAAATTTCACTGGGCTGTTTGTATTAGGGTGACTCTGAGGATCTCTGCCTTTAGGTATCCTTTCTTTTACTACCCTTTCATTATTTGTTAGTCACTTTGGGTTTGACAATTCATGAAGGCTTGTGGGTTTTACTTTTTCTCTGTAAATGAAGAGGCAACCCATGAGGTTGTTAAACAAGTTCTATTCAGTAGCTGGAAAAGTGAATTTCCTGTGGAATGACAGAAATTACATAGAAGCAAGCAATTTTATTTTCCTCAAATGTAGCAATAATTTTAATCTGTACATATACATAAAACAAACAGTGCAATTATAAAACCTTGAAGGTGACATGCATATTTTAAGGTGCAGTTGGGATAGGGGAGGATGTTAGCATCTCCAATTTTCCTTAACAATTTTCTTTTTAGTTCTTTATGCAAAAGCACTGAGTCAGGAAACTTCATCTGGAATGCTGAAGTTAAAGTTGAACTTCCTGAAGTCTGCAGGTCTAAATATCACAAGCAAAATGGAAATGACCACCTAGAGCAGTTTTGTAGGGACTAGAGTAATATGGCTGGGCTTTCAAGCTGGAAATGAATGAAATTAGGGATGCATTTTTTGAAAAACTAAGAGATAATGTTTATAACTGAGTGTCCTATTTCTCTGTCATAGTTGCTACCCATGTGAGCCCTTCCACCAATTTGTCTATTCAGGGTAGTTTCTGAATAGATGCTGTTCAGTGGAGTTATCTGTAACTAGGGGTGGTGAGATGCAGAATGAAGGACCTGGGGAAATGGCTTCTTCCTTGAAGTCTGAGTCCATGTTCCTTGTCCACATTGGTTCTCACGGCCTTTTCTCCTCTGTGTGAGCAGAGGTAGCTGGTGCAGAAGGTCAGTGTTGTCGTTTACAGGCCCAGGGATGCAGGTAAAGGTGAGTGGCAGGGGTTTACCTTTGCTTCTTCCACAATGCCTTTCTCAAGCTTTCCTGGCCTGCAGTGGAACTTCTAGAACTAGAAAGTCAGTTTGCTGGCTCCTTTCTCAGAGGCCAGGATGAGATGGGATGTGGCAGAGTGATAAGACACAAAGGGGAAACATGATACCAATTAGCCTCAAAGCAGGATAGAGAAATTTATATTTGCACTGATGGAAATTCCAACTCCCAAAGTCAATCTAAGAAAAAAAGCAGATTTTCCTTGAGCACTAATTTCCCTCTGTCCAAGCAGCCCATGAACTTCTGGTCGGGTGAGCCCAGACACTCTGGGGCAGTACGCTGCAGCTCAGCTGGAATGGCTCTTCCTGGCAGTGCCACTCTGGCATGAACCCCAAAGTAAATCCACACATGGCATCACAGTTGCTAAAATAATGAAATATTACTAGCCAAGGTAACTGCAATTCAACCAACGCTAAATTTCACACACAAATTTAGAAAAATCAAGTATGATAATAAAAGCATCAAATTAAACAGAGGAAAATAAATTTCTACAATAAATCAAAAGTATTTACAGTAAGATTAAGGGAAAAATAAGCTACTTGGATCATAAATTTAATTTTATTTTAAATAACTTTAGCTACCTCACCTGTTAATACAATAAAAGCAGAAAGAACAGGCTGCCTTCCCCCCAAAGATTTAATCAGAAAATTGTATCTACAGTAATTGAGAGAACTCACTTCTTGTCCTTCATCCATCTCATTAAAAATTATTGCATTTTTCCCCAAACTGATTTTTTTTTGGATTCTTCTGTGAATATACTCATTTCTTCCTCTTTCCTGGAGGCATCTTGGTTTAAATCCATCTTTTAAAAAAGGAGAAGGGGTGCATATGTGGAGGCAAAATAGTCTCTTGAAGCCAACAGATACAGAATTGCTTGAAGAGGCTGATTGTACACACGAGCTGCCTGGGGTTGGGGCCCAGAGGGCTGTTGGGTTTCGAGGAACGTGACAGCCTTTGGTGGATGGACACAAAGCCCCACAGGGCCCTCCTTCCTGGGCAGGGTCAGGACGGAGCCAGCAAGGCGGAGTTTCGTCATCCCTTAGAACTTGTCATTTTGGTTCTCCTCCAAAAGCCTTCATTCAGATAAGAAGCCAATAACTGATTACAAAAATAAGAATAATTAAATTTGGCTCTCAAGAAACAGATTGTCCAACTGTTCTGCCTTGTCTTTTTTCTCAATATCCAAGGCCTTTACAAAGAAAGAAACAAAAACATCTCTCAATCTCCCAACAAAAGTGAACTTTTTTTTTGTTTTTGTTTTTTGCTCCAAATGCTACGACCTGAAGAATGGCTGCAGAATGAGATATCAAAAATCTCAGAAAAATATATAATATATTTGTATATCTCTGTATGTCTATTATTTAAATTTCACATTCCTTTAAAAGTGGTTATTCAGTCAGTAGCTGCTGAAGGAGGCTCTTCTGCTGGGCCTGGGGGGTCTGTGGTCCTGGCGTGGGTTTTTGAGATCCCAGTGGACCAGGCTGGTTCAGGTAAGGGTCCCCGCCTACCAGATTCACTGTACACTGGACGTCAGCAAACACCTGAACCTGTTGCACCTGCTGGAACACAAATAAAAGATGTGTTTAGACAGAAGGGTCTGCCCCCCCGGCTTATGAGTGGGTACTACTTGAAGTGGAAACTCACTAGAGCATTCCTCTAGTCTGTAGTCACCACAGAGAAGAACTCTTCTGTCTTCTTGTCCTACAAAAAGAAAATCGCTGCACTCATTTTGCTCAGGGTTCTGGAAAGTTCACACTTTAAAAATAAAATCAAAATTGGAAT
The DNA here is from genome assembly GCA_004365215.1 of Cuniculus paca. Taxonomy (NCBI): domain Eukaryota; kingdom Metazoa; phylum Chordata; class Mammalia; order Rodentia; family Cuniculidae; genus Cuniculus; species Cuniculus paca. The sequence goes on along the minus strand of RJWT010038799.1, from coordinate 8,657 downwards.
GGTCACGCCTCCTACAGGGTTGCCATCAATACTGAAAGTTGAGCGTCACTGCTAATATTGTCAAGGCTTGGAAAAACCCAGTTTCAGTCTGGGTGTCCAGTGTTGGGTTTTAAAAAATAACATGCTATTTGGAAAATTAGTTTAAAATAGCATTCTATAGATGACTTGAGTTAGAAGAAAAAGTCTTTATGATGTCATTGAGAAGTTAAAAATTGTAACCCAGTAATATCAAAATAAAATGACCACAACTCAGTAGTAGCACATCAGCACTACTAAGATTAATGTCCAGAAGTTTTAGATAGTATCTAAGTATATATTATCACATCACTTCTTCCCATACTGCTTTAGAATGACAACAAAATATCAATAAAGCAATGGTATATTTAACTTTTTTTTCCAGCTAGACATTCCGCTTAAACACTTGAGCTAAAAATAACAGTAAAGCTATTAGCTGAAAACAGTGTGAATTTTCCCTTTACTTTCAGTAGGACTACATGCATTCCTTAGAGATGTCTAAAGATGCATAGTTCTAACATTTTCTATTGGGAAAACAAAGCCAGAAGTTAGTCTTTACCAACCAGTCTTCTTAAAAAGTTGTTTATAGAGTGAAGGCCAGTATCATATTTTTTAATATTCCAGACCACAAATGGAAATGCCTTCCTAGGGCATCTGCATCTAAGTGTCTCAAACTTTTGGCAAACTTGTACCTCATGTTTAATAGGATCATAAAGTGTTTTAAATTAGTGATTTTTTTTGTTATTCATCACTAATGCACACCAATTACATGCAACTTTTCTGAAAACTCTTCTATCCTAAATAGAACAAAAGTTGTTTTCTTCGGGCACGGTGGTGCATGCTTGTAATCCCAGCATTTGGGAGCGTGAGGCACAATTGTTGTGAGTTTGAGGCCAGCTTGGGCTACAAAGTGAGTTCAAAGTCAGCCTGAACATAGTGAGACCCTGTCTCAAAACAAAAAGAAAAACAAAAAGAAAAAGGAAAAGAAAAAAAATTGTTTTCTATTAAATTCTTATTGGCCAAATCTCAAATATCCTTTATTTCTTGTTTATTTGTTTTTGAGACAAGGTCTTGTTATGTAGTTCAGACTGATCCTGAATTCTCTGGGTAGCCGAGGCTGGCCTCTAATTCATGGCGATCCTCCAGTCTCAGCCTCCTGCATCCTGGGATTACAGGTGTGCACCACCACACCCAGCTAGCACATGGTCTCTTACCCTTAATGCATTTACATTTCAAGACTACTTCCTGATAGTTAAGGGAGACAGCCCCCGAGCTGAGTTTTTTAGTGCCTGAAGAATTAAATCTCTCATTAGATTGGCACTGTTTTTCTCTTCCTCTTCCTCTTTGCCTAGTTTCTTTGCTTCTTGCTCCTACCTGCTCCCAGCTGTTTTCCTCTTCTGTGGCCTCTCCCTTGTGTGTCCAAAGCAGGCCAGCTCTCCGAGTCTGTGCTCCCACTGCCTCTGTGCCCTCACCATGCTGTGCTCTACTGCTCTTTCCTACTGGAGCTATCCAGGGCCTTCTTCTCACCCAAGTCCATAACGCCCCTGCCAGCCCTCTTCCTGCTTCTCTAGTCTGCATTCTCTCCTCTTCTCTCTTCCATCTGGCTCCTCCCCATTCTTATGTCCTTATTTTCAACACAGCTGGCCCCACATAGTCTTCCAGTCTCCGCTCCTCGTCTTTTTCTTCTCTTTTTCTGGATATCTGTCTCTATATTTCTACCTAACGCATCCCCCAGCTTCTGTTTGGCAAATACAAAAACACAGGAGCGAACAGAGATGTCACGATGGGCAGTAACAGGAAGAAGATTCTGCCACTGAAACTTCACATGAGCATAAATCATAGTGCTTTTTTGGGGTACATTCCACCCTCTAGTGCTGGGGATTAAACCCAGGGTCTCATGCATGCTAGTCAAGGCTCTACTACTGAGCTATATCTCCAGCCCTAGGCACTGAACTTTTAAATTAATATAGTATATATAAAGTTCCATGTTTACATGTCTCTAAATATGAAATATTAGGACAAAGCCTAAGAAGATTTTGTTCACAAATATTTAAAATATTCTTGAAAGGCATGATAAAACAAACTAGAGAGGAAATTCTACTTCTTTAAATAGTGTTTAGATAGTCTATTTTTGAAGTTAAAAAACCTGAGAAGAGTAAATCGAACTCTCAAATGCATTCACATTCGGCTTTTTTTTTTTTGAGACAGAGTTTCACTTTATAGCTCAGGCTGGCCTTGAACTCGCAACGATCCTGCTGCCTCTGCCTCTCGAGTTCTGAGATTACAGGTGTGCGTCACTGCACCCAGCATTTCAGCCACTTTGAACCATTACCTGTAGACTAGACTTGGGACTTGCTATGTTGCCACACTTTCATAGATGAGCAAAGCTTGATATGGAAGAAGTTTAAGATCCACCAGAGAAGAGCACAGGGTGAGAACTAAACGCCGGCCTCTGAAGATTTTTCAGCATAGCTTTCACTTCAAACACTGTCCTAGACCTCTAGAACTTTAAAAGTTGGTTGCTTTTTGCTTTAAATGAGTTGTAGTGCTACCTAGTTCATGTCTTTGTGACATGACTTACGCTGTCATGCCACCATCACAAAACGTTTTCCCTTTACCTCATGAGACTAAGTGCTATTTCCTAAAGCTCAGACTCTGGAGACAGCTTCTTAACCAATCTTTCTCCTCCTGAAACAGCTGCCCAGTGAATCCTCACTGCCTCCACCTTGCAACAGCGTGCAAACGAGCGACTCCCTGAGGATGACTCTGGGTCTGTAGGATTTAGTCCGGACTCCTGAGTTTAATATTCAATCTGGAAATTCACTTCCGTTTACTGCAGCAATTTCACCTTTAGTGAATTTGGTGCCCCGAACTAGGCTAAGATACTATTTTTTTCCTCTATGCCTTCTTTTTCCAAGTCTACCCTTACCCTGGCCTCCAACAACCACCACACCTTTCTCTTCACTTGGTCTGAGAACTCTGCTTCAAGGCCCAATGCAGCCCTTTCCTGTGTAAATACTCTCTAGAGTGGCTCAGCAATTTGAAAGTTTGCTTTCTTAGCCTATATGCGCATATCTATAAGTTTATATTTCTACAGGCCCTGTGCAGTATGGCAGAAACAGCAAGGACTTCTGTGTTAGTAAGACCAGAGTCTGAAACTCAGCTCCTCTTTTTTCTAGCTTTGTGAATGGTACATGCAATTAAACTTCCTCAGGTTCAGTTTCCTTATCTGTGAAGAAAAGGGGTACTACCTCCTCATCAGTTACAGTCAGGCTGAAAGAAAATAAAGCATACAGTGCCTAGCACAGTGCCTGGAGAATCATATTTCACAATAAAGGTTAATTTCTTTTCTTCTCCCCACAGTTCACCCAAAGGTCAAGAAAGGTAAGTGTATTTCTATCTCCGTTTGTAGCACAATGCCTGTGTTAAAAATATTTTCAAGAGACTAAAGGCTAAACCAAAGTTATACAAGTGAAACTACCCCTTGCCCCCAATTTCTAAATTTAGGTTAACAGAGGAAAGTGGCCACCCTGCTGTTTGTGCTGCTCAGAAACATGCTTCGAAAGAGGCAGAGTATACTGCAGTCTTTAGTATGAATTTACTGAGGTTTTTCGATTAAAATGACTTTTAGCCGGTTTATTTACAAAATAACAATTACTGGCCACTGCTGTGGTTTTATTATCTTCTCTGAGCACTGAGTTAAACTTTTGGAAAGCTTATCACATTGCATCCTCCCAACAGTCCTGTAAGCAGACAGGCAGCGCAGAAGTTCTGCAATAAGCTCATGACGACATAGTTAAAAACAGGCCACACAGCAAGATCTGACCCCCAGGTCAACCTCTTGACCACCATGCTACATGAAGCCCTCCATGGGTCTAGGGTGTATCTGACAGCTCCCGGCTTAGAATTTTCTTACTGACCTGGGTTCCGTCTGCTTCTGTTTTGAGAAGGTCAGTAGATGACAGCTGGTTGCAGTAGAGGCCTGTGTGTCTCAGTGCTGGGTCATTTATCTATGAAAAGTGAACATGAGACCAAATTACCAGTTAGTTATTTAGGCTGAAGAACAAATTTTTCAATGAAAACAGTGTCACTGACAGAAAAGTAACAGGCGGGTAGGAAAAACAAAAAGGTTGGCAATGTACTACATTGCTGTAAATCCCCAAGTTCCCCTTGTGAGGGTAGCGAGTGCAGGGAACATGGGGAGGACTTCTAGGACGCTGGTGACATTGTCTCTTAATCTGGATGGTGGTTGTTCAGTTGTGTTCAGTTTGTAAAAATTCACTGAGTTGTATACTTTTTGGATATTCTTTTTTTTTTTTTTTTTGGTACTGGGGATCGAATTCATGACCTCGTGCTTGCCAGGCTGGCGCTTACACTGCTGAGTTAAATCCCTGGCCCTGGATATTCTTATATATGATACTTTAATAAAAAGTTAACCCTCCCCACAAGTTAATTAACAAAAAGACTTCCACTTCAGTTAAGATTCAGTAATAGGGATCACATTAGTTTGAATTCACTCAGAAAGGACAAAATATGTGAAACAAAGGCACTCAAAAAACTGGACAAAGGCAGCAAGGGGCACTGATTCCAAAGAGTTGGGAAATAATTGAGGCATCCCTGCTGCAGTGAACTCCCAGTCCATACAGGTTGGCAGTCTCCATGAGCTAAGACGCTGCGGCTGAACCTGTGCAGCTCAGAGTATCAGAGCAGACAGAAGCTCCAAGAGGAAGTGCAGGAGATGTGCAGAGGCCCTCTACCCTAATCTGATCAGCCCGCAGTAAAGGAAAGTCACTTGAACAGATGAATGGAATAATTCTCAAAGACCACACAGATCTAGGACTAGGTCTCAATCCCAAAAGTTGAATGGAAAATGACATAATCCATACAGTATCAGGTAGCATGAGAGAATGATTCTGCCTCAGTAGTGAGGCAAAGTTTGCCCTAGAACAAGTACTGCTTCTATCTCATCAAACAAAAAGTAAGACTTGAAAGGATTAAATTGTTTCCAAGTAACCCAACCGTTTCCCAGAAAAATGGTCAAGAATACTTACAGGAATATAAACAGGGTCAATGTCACATGTCTGGCATCCAATAAAAATTACCAGGTAAGTAAGGAAGCAGAAAAACATGACCCATAATGTAAAAGAAAATCAATTAAATTCAACCCCAAAATGATTCAAATGGTAGAAGTGATAAGGATATCAAGACTGCTATAATAACAACAGCTCAAAGCCCATGCACCAAAGTTCAGCAGAGCAACTCCTGGGGTCTACCGCGCGAGTCTCTGAAGGAGGCAGACAGTGTCTGAAGGAGCAATGGCCAACACTGTTCCAAACGGGATGAGAATTATATAACTAAGAATCAAGGAGCTTGGTGAACTCCAAGTACAAAGAGAATCACACCAGAGTATATTATAATCGAATTGCTTAAAACAAATTATAAAGAAAAAAATTTAAAATCAGCCAGAGAGGAGAAAAAGAATTAACCACGCAGAAGAACAAGGAAAAAATGACAGCAGGTATCTCATTGGAATGCTGCAACACAAGATCTTTAAGATACCGAAAGCTAAAACTGTCAACCTAGAATGCAGGGGAAAGACACAAACTAAGTGCCATCGTCAGCAGACCGACACTATAAAATCATGAAAGGAGCCAAGCACAGTGATGCACACCTGGAATCCCAGCAGTCTGGGAGCTTCAGGAAAGAGGATGGCGAGTTCAGGTCCAGCCTTGGCAACTTAGTGACTTAGTGAGACTCTGTCTCAAAATATGAAAAACAACAACAACAACAAAAAAAAACACGGTAGGGGGTTGTGGATGCAGCTCAATGAGAAGGCTCTGGGTTCAATTCTGAAAAGGGAAAAGGAAAAGGAAAGCCTTCACGCAGAAGGAAAACGATAGCAGATAAAAACCTGAAACTAGGCAAAGAAATGAACAAAACTGGAAGTAATAACTACACGGGGGACTGCAACCCACCCCAAACCCCAACCAACCAACCAACAAACAAAAAACAAACTGTTGGGCATGCCTGCAATCCTACAACTCTAGGAGGCTGAGGCAGGAGTATTACAAGTTCAAGCCCAGCTTGGGTAATGCAGCAAGACCTTGCCTCAAAATAAATACAGAAGGTCTGGGGATAGCTCAATGTGAAGACACCGGGTTCAATCCCTTGCCCTAAAGACAAAACAACAACAATAAAAAAGGATTTTTACACAAAAAAGCAATCAGTATTTATATGCTTTGAAGACTTGCTATAAATTATGGCTGTATAGCAATATCCTGGTCACCACAGTGTGTTTTATGGTTGCTGAATGGTATAACAATAGTAACTACAGGGAGTTACTCCAATAATCTTCTTAAACATTACTTTGAATTTCAGCATTTCTAAAAATCTGCAGGAGGCTCCAAGATAATGCTAAATACTTAGGTGGCATGGAACATCCTCTAATAGCTGGTCACACAAATTATACTCTAAACATGATATAAACTACCCTTTAACATTCTTTAGGCTTTTCAACCTGTATTTCTGCCTAGGTTACCTTGTGATAACCAATCCTGAATATTCTTTTCAAATCTCTTTTTCTGTCCTCTGTCTTTGTCTCATGGTACTGGGGATTGAACCCCTCCCTGCACCTTCACAATGAAATGAACTATTTAATTAAAAAATATATTTAATACAGTGTCTCACTAGGTGGCCCAGGTTGGCTTCAAACTTATGGTCTTTCCACCTCAACTTCTTAAACAGCTTGGATAAGAGGCGTGTTCTACCATACCTGGCCTTTGGTTCTCTTTCTTTTTTCTGGTCTTTTTGAGACAGGGTCTTGCTATGCAGTTCACACTGGCCTTGAGCTCACTTTGTAGCCCAGGCTGGTTTTGAACTTGCAACGCTCCTCCTGCCTCAGCCTCCCACCACACCTGGCTTGGTTCTCTTTTTGAAGGTAAATTTTCCATGATGCTTTTCCTGACCAGGCCTTTTCCTTTTAATTATTCAGCAGTCAACTGTATCTACCTTTCCTTTGACATAAAAATGTATGGTCTTATGGGAGTTTACCTCTTACACAATTATTTTGTTTTATTATTCAATCCATTGTTCATGTTGTGTCTCCTCAAAATGTTACTATGTATGTTCCACAGAGCTATCTTTACAGATAGCAAATAATGAATGATTATTAAATGAAAAGAGAAATGAAGAAAATGTGCTAATATTCCAGCCACTGTGTGTAACAATTTTTAATAGATCAAAAACACTAAAATTTCATGAGACTAAAATCTTATTTAGCTGGGTATATATATAGCTCAGTGGTGCAGAGCCTGCCTGACAAGTTTGAGGTCCTAAGCTTGATTCCTGGTACAAAAAAAAAATCTTATTTATAAAGTCTGCCAAAATTTCCACCATATATATGGGCCATCAATTAGCAAAAGACACTCGGCAAGAACATAAAAGCAGTTATTTCTGGTGAGTAATCAACAACATATGTGACTTTTCTTGGGACAGTGAACAGCAGTGTGTCTGTGTGTGCTGTGTGGCAAGGGTGCAGCTGTGCCACTCACCTGCTCAGGGCACACAGTGTTCATTCCTGGCATCTGCAAAGAGCTCATCTGCATCTGGCCCATCATTGGGTTCATGTTCTGAACGTTTGTGTTTCCACCCGCCATCGACACGGTGATGCTCATATTGTTGTACACTCCTGGTGGTGCCGGGGTGGGCTGGTTCTGGACAGCTTGACTGAACACACTGTTAACTCAAAAACAATGCCGATTACATTCGCTAGTCATGGATAATGTAACTGGATTCTGTTTTAAATTAATAGAGCTCCAAATATGATATTTTACATTCTTAAATTACATGTAAAACTATCTCATTACAATGTTTCAGGACTGAATATAATTCAGATACATTTTGAGTTGCAAATGGTGGTGCACGCCTGTAATCTTAGCACTCAGGAGGCTGAGGCAGGAGGATCACCTTGAGTTTGAGGCCAGCCTCGGCTACATAGTGAGTTTAAGGTCTATCTGAACTACGCAGTAAGACCCTGTTTCAAAAAGACAAAAATAAAACAAAAACCAAAAACTAAAATATAGATACATTTGAACTCTTCCCAGTGAGTTTAAGTCTGAAAAGAGCTTATTTTAAATTACAGTTATCTCCTTAGGCCTGAACACAGGTAGCCTCATGTTTTTGCTATGAAGCAAAATAAAATGGCAAGTATGGGGTTTTTGTGTGTTTTTTTGGTGTATTGAGAAAGTCTACGTAGTTCAGGCTAACCTTGAATTCAATATGTAGCCCAGGCTGACCTCAAACTCACAGCAATCCTTCTGCTTCAGCCTCCTGAGTGCTGGGATTACAGGAATGTGCTACCACAACTGGCTGGCAATTATGTTTTTGAGAGGGTGTCTTTTACTGACTTTCTGTGATGGTTTGTATCTAGATGACCCCTCCCAAGCCTCATGTAGTCATGGAAACGGCTGAATCTAGTGTTTGTGATTGATTTGTTGTCTAGTGCTGGGATTGGTGGTGTGAGTTCTGCACCTGCCCTGGGGTGGAGCCGACATACAAGGTAAGGTTGAGAAGGAAGCATGTTTTTCCCTCTTTGTGCAGTTTGCCCTTGTTGCTTGAAGCCACAATGAATGGCTAATTAGCCA
>RJWT010038798.1:0-12788 GCA_004365215.1 Cuniculus paca | reverse complement strand
ATGACAAGAGGCCAGAAAAAAGCAAGGGTAACTTGCCTATCAACTGCAGAATGGTTAAGAAAGATATGGTATTGTTATATGATGGAAAGCTATCCAGCTATAAAGTAGGGTAATTTCGAGGCTCTTGCAGGTAAATGGATGCAACTAGAGATCATATTCATGGGAAAAACTATTTGAACTCATATGGGTGAGCCCTAGCATAAAAAACAGTAGGAGTTAGTGGAATCCAAAAAGCACAATAGATATTATGAAAGTGACAGGGAAGGAAAAACCTAGGAGGGGAAGGCGGCAACCACTACTAATTTCTTATTGTATTGTCTTGAACTCTTGTATAGTTTTCACAATTTTGTTAGGTGTGGTTTTGTTCTGTCTTGTTTTGTTAGATTTTACTGTCTGATAGTATGCACTGCTATTTTGAAGATAATAGGATGTATTATGGTAACCACTGTTGGTTTCCTATTATCTTGTTTTGAAGTTCTATAATGCTTTCATTCTTTTGTTTAATTGGTTTTATTCTGTTTCATTTTGTTTGATTTTATTATGTATGATGGTATGAATAGTTATTTTGAAGAAAACGAGACATTATGGTAGTCATTGTTGATTTCCTATCATCTTGTTTTAAAGTCTTATAATGCTTTTATTCTTTCATTTTGATTAGTTTTATACTGTTGTGTTTTATTGGATTTTAGTATGTGTGATAATATAGATGGCTATTTTGAAGAAAACAAGACATTATAGTAAGCATTGTTCATTTCCTGTTATCTTGTTTTGGAGTCCTGTAATGCTTTCATTCTTTTGATTGGTTTTAGTCTGTTTTCTATTATTTGATTTCATTATATGTGAAGGTATGGACAGCTATTTTGAAGAAAACAAGAGACATTATGGCAGCCATTATTGATTTCCTCTTGCCTTGTTTTGAAGTCTTGTAATGTTTTCAATTTTTTGTTTTGATTGGCTTTATGCTATTTTGTTTTGTTTTATTTTATTGTGTGTGAAGGTATGGACAACTATTTTGAAGAAAACAAGAGACATTATGTTAGCCACTGCTGATTTCCTGTTGTCTTATTTTGAATTTCTGTGTTGCTTGCATTGTTCTGTTCTGATTTGTTTTGTTTTGTTTTATTCTTTTTAAAATAAAAAAAATGTGCATTACATACAAGATGGAATACTATTTAGTCATAAAAGAAGGAAACTCTGTCATTTGCAGAAACATGAATGAACCCGAAGTACATACATTATGTGAAATAAGCCAGACAGAAAAACAAATCCCTCATGATTTCATTCATATGTAGACTTTTGATAAAGTTGATTTTGTAGAAGTAAAGAACAGAATGTTGGCCACTAGTGGCTGCAGATCTTAGTGGAGAAGAAAAGATGGGAAAATATTGGTCAAAGATCACAGTTGTATAAGAGGAATAATTCAACAGGTCAATTATATGGTCTGGTGACTACAGTAAGTGATAACATTGAATTATAAAATGCTAAGAGAGTGGATTTCAACTGTTCTCAACAAAACTACTAACTATGTAAGGCAATACATTTGTTAATTGTCTAGGCTTAGCCATTCCACAATGTATATAATACTTCTAGGAATCACATTGCACATGATAAAGGCATAAATTTTTTCTATCACTTAAAAAAATGAGGTAATACTGATTTGTAATAAGATTAATAAATTGGAGACCTAAATAAGGACTTACTGTTATCAATTAACAATAATTGCTATGTTTTGAATATTGGCACAGGTATAAAAATTGAAGATAAATATATATATTCCTTTGCTTTGAAGAAAGTTAATGAAAGTGTGTAAAGCTTTAAAAGTTGTACAGCAGTATGCTAACATGAAGGATTAGTTTGTCTGTTATATATTAGGTTGAGCTTTGGATTAGATTTTGCAGGTCAGCATGCAGGAGCTCAGGTACTTGTCCTGGGGCTAAGAAATGAAATATTCACCAGTAGGTAGTGAGATGTGAGTACTATTCTTCTGTCAATATTTTGGAGCAGCCAAAAGACCTTTAGGGTTCTCTGTTAGAAGTATGGGTCAGAGTCAAGAGTAAACTATCCTTCCACAGGAATCACTTGACCAATTCACAAAAACGGAAACACAAAAATATGAGCTTCTTGACATTTTTACATTCAGTAATGATATGCTATCTAGTAACTAAAAATGATGCTATTGTTCAAATATCAGAATTTTATTTTGATTTGTAGAAGTAGGTTCGGACATTTCTGAGAGGTATCACTTTACTTTCAGCTGAAATGCTAAATCTGACTTGCTTTTTATTTTAGAAATTGGTAGAACCAGGGACTGTGCTATGTTAATATTATATATTATTTCTAGGATAGAATTTTAGCAGCATAATCTAATAATAGTGTTTTCTGTCCATTTCTTTTTCATGCTTATTTTATCCTCACTTGCCAATATAAATGGTAAAACAATAAAGGTAAAATACAGTTTTATTTCATTGTCCTTTTAATGTTATTTGATATAATTTTCTATAGTTAGGATCAGCTCAGATAATGAGTATAGAAATAAGATTGTTTCATAGTTATATAATATTATTTTCTATGAATATTACAAAGCAGAGATTGAAAAAACAGTTTATTAAATTTATATTCCTTTGCTAGTGTACAGCAACATTGTTTATCCTGTTTTATAAATGAGTAAATTGAGGTATAAAAGTTAGATATGTGTGTCCAATATTTTGACTCTCCTTGATTATTTGCTTCTTCTTCTTTTTTTTTTTTTTTTTTTTTTTTTTTTTTTTTTTTTTTTTTTTTTTTTTTTTTTTTTTTTTTTTTTTTTTTTTTTTTTTTTTTTGTGGCACCGGGGATTGAACTCACGACTTTGCGCTTGCCGGGCAGGCACTTAGACCTCTGAGCTAGATCCCAGCCCTTGATTATTTGTTTACATTTGCTTAAAACAACAAAATCTACTTTTTTTTAATTTTAAAGAAAACAAAATAAAACAGAGTTAAACACAATGAAGCATATCAGAACAGAACACTGCATGCAATACAGGTCTTCAAAACATAATGACAGGAAATCAACAATGGCTACACTAGTGTCTCTTGTTTTCTTCAAAATGGTTGTTCATACATTCACACACAATAACTCAAACAAAATGAAATAATATAAAACCAGATAAAACAAAAGAGTGAAAGCATTACAGCCTTCAAACCAGACAATAAGAAATCAGCAATGGCTACCTTAATGTCCTTTGTTTTCTTCAAAAAAGCTGTTCATATCTTCTCACATATTGCAATCAAATAGTAGAAAACAGACTTAAACCAATCAAATCAAAGAATAAAAGCATTATTGGACTTCAGAACCTGAAGATAAGAAATCAGCTATTGGTACCATAATGTCTCATTTTCTTCAAAGTAGCTGTTCGTATCTTGATACTTAATAAAAATCTGCTCTTATAAACTCTTTAGGAATAGTTCTAGGCATGTATAAGCGCATACATGTACATCTACCCTTTCTGTGCTAGAGGCAGAAGCAGAACAAAGCACAAGAAAAACAAAAAACAATAAAGACAGATAAATAACAATAATAAAGAGCCCAAAACAATAGCAATATAGACTTTCTAAACAAGGTGATGGAAAGATACCAAAGGTTGTTATTTTGTATAGTTGTCTTCAAGAGTTGCTCAGATACCAGGTATGGGCATACAGAATTGGTTCTTTTTCCTTCCTTCTTTTCTCCTTTTCCCTGAGTTGCTTTTTCTTTTAGTAGTTAACAAAATCTACTTTAAATAAAGTATCTGCCATGAATCAAAGCAAAAAAGTCCTATTTTTATGAATTTGGTTTTTGATTTCCCATTATTTATGACTACAAGATGGTTAAGGAAAATAGCATGTCACAAACTCTTAAAGTGATGATGCACATGATGAATTAATAAAAGGTGTGAAATGTTGGAGAGGTTGGAACAATCCAATAAGTTCATACTGTATTTTCTATATCTCAGTTGCTGAATGTCTTTTGAGCAGTCACCTTTATGGGAAGTACTAATGATGAACTGCATGCAGGGGGAGTTATGTCTATATTCTATTTTCCATGAAATATTGTACTTTAGCTATTCCCCTCATACATTGTGTTACATATTATATTCTACATGTGAGGGTGTATGTAGGTAAAGAGACGGCTGTGTTGCTGAGACATAGGAAGCACTGAACATAGTGTTCATGTAACTTATTAAGTAGGTCTTCTCTCATTGTGAATCTGCTAAAGCCCAGAATTAGATACCTGAGAACAGGAGTCTAGTGGCCCTTACAAGAAGAGTCCTGTATCTAAAGGAGGAGGGACTCAAAAGATCAACTCTCTTTGCGACTCCCCCCCCCCACCAATTTTTGTCTTTATTTTCTGTAACTTTGCATAAACCTGGCCATTCTCACTGCCTTTCTGAATCATGCACAATTGAAATCATCATCGCTTGGTAACACATTGATAAATCCAATATAAATCATCTGGAGGAATGAAGATTTAGATGCTCAGTACTTTTAGAGCATAAATGTATCACAAAGCATCATAGGGCAGGAGTGAGACTGGGGTGAAAATGTCCATAAATTTTCCATGCTCATAGCACCCATGTGTTCACGTGGAAGAATGTCTATGTGTTAAGTAGTACTAAGTGTTCATAATTACTTTTCCATGAATAATGTTGGTGATGCAGTCCGTCTTTTTTACTGTATCTGAGTTCCATGAGTAAGAACAGAAAATTTAAATCTGGTCATATAAAGGAAATCTTGTAAAACTGTGAGATTATCTGCCATCTCTTTATTTCTCTGCCTATTTGCTTCTTCTGGGAACTGTGGGGATGCTGATATTGTTTGGAAAACTTATTGATTAATTTAATTTACCCAAGTGAACAAAGCTTTGCTTAAATGATTTTTGTTTTGGGAAAGAATCGGTTTTCTAAACCTATTACTGAAAAAATAACACATTCCTATGTCTAGAGGCAAATTCAGTTCTTCCATTCACTTAGATTGTTTCCTTTGTATGATTTTCTAGTGTAGTATATACAGAAGCCATAATAGTATAATTTCAGTGATAGAGCTTTGTGTAAAGTTCAGGGTTTTCATACTAAGGGAAGAAATACTGAGATATATGTGAAGTGACGAATCTCTACTGAGGGAATAGTTTGCAAAAGTTGCTTTCTGAAAGTGCCACTTTTGGTGATGAGAGCAAAGTGTAAAATTCTCACCAACTGTGACACCACATCCTCTGTAGAAAGAGCATCAAACTTACAACCAGATCACCTTGGGTGTAGTTCTAGTTTTGCACTTATTTGCTCTATAATTCTGGAAAGATACTTTTCCTGAACCTTGATAGCATACCTTTTAAAAATTAAAGCATACCTTTTAAAAAAAAAAACCTTGTCTGAACCATTATTCTCATCTCTAATATGGGAAAATTAATTCTTACTTATCTCAGAGGAATTAGCGTAATAAAGATACTATGTTGCACTGTGATGTACTATATAAAATACATTTTCATTGTTATATTATTTTGAATTTCAATTTGAGATTTGTGTACCAAAAGATGCAAAGTAATTAAGATTTGCGATTGAATGTAAAAAAGGTTATTTTATCATAATACATTCTTATAGCTTGCATATTTTTCTCATAGGGCAAGCAGATAAGTCAAAAGCAATAGTAGCCTTATTACCAACATGTGACAGTATTCATGCACAAAAATGTGAATCATTGTCTTTCTAACATTTTGACTAGTGCAGCACTGCATTCCAATGCATTTTTAAGATGTTTGTACTCTATGCCAACCGGCAGGTGTGAAAACGCTCAGTTTTTGCTCATCAGTTTCTGGTCTTTTTCTTTTAAAATCCTGAATGTCTTGTTTTTCATTTCTTGTTGTCAGTATTTCCTTGACTTCTACTTATCTGAGTAACTGACTTTTCATTCACATTATATCATGGAGTCAAACAGTTGTGTTGGTACTTTTTACTAACTGTAGGTTCTTGTTTGCGCAAGTTACTTAAATTCCTTGAGCCTCAGTATTTTTTAAAATGTTTCTAACAGTGACAGTATTTCCAAACCCTAAACGCTATTGTATGTATACATTTGAGTAACAAGTACCAAATGTGGCACATGCTAGTCAATCATAAACATGCACATTTTCCCCCAAACACCAGAGTATGTCATGTTTATATTTATGTCTCTTACAGTGCCTCAGTTATAGTAGATGCTAAATAGATGTTTTTTAAATGAAAGAATGATGGTGACTTCTGGTGATCCCTGTCTAAGCAGTGACAGTTTTGCTTTCTTAGTTATAGGTGGAGTGAATGGTTCTTATTGGCCACCTTTTCATTAGAGCCTGTCTGAACTGGAAGACTATTCAGCTGAAATGTCTAATCTCTGACAACACTAGTCGTGTTTACTTTTTATTTTTGCCTATTGTAAGTTCTGCCAGCGATTGCTTCATTTTCCCTGCCCTGTTGTGGTTGTCTCCCAAGATGGAGTCCTAGGAGCTCAGAGCCTGTGAGTCCAGGACTCTTGTCTGGAATATTCTGTGTTCTCATTCTCGTGTCAGTTTACTCTCCTCTAGGGGGAGCACTTCCATGTTTCAGCTTCTGTGCAGCTTGTTCCTGCTGTTCTTGGGTCCATCTCTCTTTGGAAGCAGAGAAATAAACCTCTCAGTTTCAAAAAGCAAAGAGCTAGTATTTGCTCTGTCCTCAAGCCTGTCCCTATTCAAAACCACAGTGATTAAAAATTCTTGGGGATTGAGCAAACTTGAGTCTGGATGTGTTCATTAACAAGAATTTTACAATGGGGCAGACATGGGAGAAATGATGGAAAATAATTATGACAGTAAATGACTGTGTGACTTTAGGCATCCGTAGGTTTATATCTGGCAGTTACTGATCATTTTGTTTCGTTAGAACAATTATTGCAAGATATATCCTTTGTAATAACTAAAATAATAATAATTATAATAACTAATAAAGGTTGCTACATGTTTTAGCAAAACAGATTCAGTCATAATATACTTATTCTTAACTATTGGCTCACACTAACAATCATTATTACTAGCAATAGTCTATTTAGTGTCTTATAATCATCAACATTTACCACCTGTATGCCTGGTCCTATACCAACTATATCACTCATATATTCTCATGTAATATTCATGTTAAGCCCATATTTTCCAGAAGAGGAAATTAAAGTGTTTACTGCTTTAAACAAGATGCTGAGGTGCTGCTTCCGAAAGATTCATGAGCCTGGGATCAAACTGAAGAGCTACAGTGATCTCTGGGCTCTTGCTAATCAGGCAAGGCATTCTCAAAGGGAGACTTCTGTGCCTAAGGATGTCACACTGAGTAATATAGAGAAAAAATAGGAATAAAGTCTGTGTCTGTGTGATTTTTCCAGATTTAACCTTAACTGATTTTGATATAGAATGTTCAAAATTTCAGGGTTCAAACATAAAAGGCCAGGATTATGAAAGGGGAAGGAGGTGATGTATTGCAAATCTCTACTCTTCATTGAATCAGGGTGCTTAAGTGTGATGTAACTTGAATGAGCTGTCATTGCCTCCACCACACCAACGTGTCTATAAATGTCTGGCCTGGTGTATTACAAAGCTCTGAGGATTATACCATTGATTTGTAGGTAAAAGAAGGCAGGAAGTCCAAATCTTGACAAAAATACCCAGAAATGACTGAGACAAGAGTAACTAGTAGTAAAAGAGAAGAACCTGAGCAGCCAAGACACTGTTGGAGACATAGCAGACGTTTATGAAATCCTGATTACTTCCCACCTGCCAGGCTAAAGGGGTTGTTCTCAAGGGCAGAGAACTGACTTTCTATCTTGATTCTGCACATATGAAAATGCTTCCTGCCAGGTTTGTTTACCCTTTAACTTTGTCCTCAAACCACAAACCAAGATAGCTTTTTTCTCCCAGGTACGTAATTCTGAATTAATACCTCTTGTCCATTTTGCACATTGGCTCCTCTTTTTCCCTGTATTCTCCAGACATCCCCACTGGTCTTTATCCTGCCATATAGAATAATGTAGTAAAAATGTTTGGAAGGTAATGCACTTTAAAAAAATAAACTGCTGTATCTGGTTTTCTTCTTACCAAACAGCATCCTTATTTCATCCTTATTTTTGCTGTTGGAGAGGAGAATAGCCATTTTGGTGTGTAGGAATGCAGCTCCCAAGCACAGTCAGACCTAAGACTGAAAAGGAGGAATATTTATGGCTTGAAACAAGCAAACAGATAGGTAACACTGATCAACATTACCAGATGCTCAGAACATCCAAGTGTTCAACAGAAGTGCATTTTCATGGATAGTGGGCGTTGATTCTTGTGTTCCCATAGTCAGGATATTCTGTTCAAAGGGAGAAGGCCACACTCCAGTAGAGTAGTCACCAAAGAAATAATTCAAATAAGCTTTTCTTCTTAATAACCCAGCAGTTTACTTACACACACACACACACACACACACACACACACACGGAGTAATAAAAATGTACAATGAATGTTTCAAATTTTTAAAAAAGTGTATTACATTAAAAGACATTGCCATTAATCCTCCTGAAAATACTTCTGCTTGCTTCAAACACACTCATTCCATCATTTTTGTTACTTCCTGGAAGTTCTCTTTTGCAAGTGTCTTTATGATGTGTGATAAAAAAGATGATGAATGCTTTGGCCAAGTTCCATCCAACAGAAAAGTAGGGATGCAAAAACGTTACAGTGCGTCCTCATCTACTTTATCCTCTCTACCTGGCACGTGAGACTTCTGATCCTCCCCAAAGTTAAAATGACCGTGGAAGACAAACATTGTAAATTACTTCAGGATATCAAGGTAGCTATAACAGTGAGGCTAAAGATACACATGAAAGAGTGCTTCCAGGACTGCTTCAGAAAGTGGCAGGAATGAGGGGATAAGTGCATTTGAGGTGAGGGAGCATATTTTGAGAAGGATTAATATAAACATATCTTTTACTTTAATAATGTTTTTTGAATTTCACCTTTATATTTTTTATCACATCTCATATATTACTTGCTATAAACATATTTACATATTCATATATGTATAAATATGTTACATGAAGAATATAAATTAAAATCAATGGTTATCATTTACATATTTATAATTATAATAAATGTCAATATTGATTATACTTAATATGTTAAATTTCTAAGATATGCAATATATAATATTACACTCATATGCATACTAACATGCAATAAATATTAACTTTTCTATGCACACACATATGCACAAGGGTGGCATGGAAAACATGTCTTTGTAAGAGGAAGGGAATAAGAGTAGAGGAGGGGAATGTAAAGGAGAGCAATGTGGTGATGGATATGATAAAAGTATAGCATGTTCAATGAAACACAATATTTTGTAAAATTAATTAGCACCAGTTGAAATACTTTTGAAAAGAGTAAAACCTAATTTAAGCCATGACCTTTGAATGATCATGTTTTTTTTAAGTGTAAGTCCATAAATTCTGATCAATGTCCTGCTGACATTGGACTTGATGGTAATGGGAAAGGAAAGGAAAGAAAGGAAAGGAAGGAAGGAAAGGAAAGGGAAAAAAGGGAGGAAGAAAGAAAGAAGGAAGGATGAGAGAAAATACGTCTTTGGACTGCATAATCTTTTTTTGTTGTTTTGTTTTGGAATTAGGAATCAAACTCAGGACCTCCTGCTTAGAAATGTGTCAGCTGTGCCCCTGAGCTGTATTTCTGAGTCATACAATCTTTCACTTAGTCCCTCCTTCTTTATTTCCTTAATCCTGGACAATGGGAACAGCTTTTGGAGAAAGGAAAAGAAACTCTTCATCCTTTGAATTCTACCAGGAGTTTGATTTATTATGAAGCAGAAAAGCCATTTAGTGTTTTCTTGGAATTCATTATTATGACTGTCATGAAAGAATTGCTTAGTAAAGGCAAAAATTGCAGCTACTTAAGTCCCCCATGTTTGTTCATTGATTCGGAGGAAAATTGTGGTAAAATTATGAATGGAATTTGAGCACTGGCTACTTGACATACATATCATTTCCTGATTATGAATGTGTGAACATGAGGGGAGAACCCATCACTTTTTCCAATAAATTGGGGGGGATGTTAATATTTAGTTCGGTGCATTACAAAAGTCTTTTGAGACTCTTGACAGTTTAAAAATGTGTCTGAATTTTTATTACTTTGTTTTATTTATTTTTGAGATGGTAGTCTCCCTAAGATGCCCAGGTTGGCCTTGAATTTGCCACCCTCCTGCCTCAGCATCCTGAGTAACTAGGATTACAGTCTTGTGCCACCATGCCTGGCTGAGAGGTTGGGGGCAGGTTAGTGGTAGACCACCCCATGCCCAGTATGTGCAGTACCTTGAGCTATATCTCTGCATTGCAAAAGCAAAATACTCCCTGCAACTGAAACTTGGATGATTTCTGCTATTTTATAATCCTGATCATTGACTGGTCAGTTTTATTTTCTTCTGATATTCAAACAGTTTTCACAAAAGGCACTCAAGTGGAAACTAAACAAAATAAAAAATGATTGTAAAAGAACAAAAGAATATATTTTACAAAAATAATAAACAAGTCTCTTTTAAGTTTTATTACAGTAAAACATCATTCCCCCTTTACCTACTGAGATACTAGCAGTTTAGGACTTCTGAATTATATTATGTTGGTAATTTCCTATGGCATTAGTGAGTTTCCATTTGGTTATACAAATTTCTTGAGAAAGCACCATTATTTCTATGGCTATGAGGCAAAGTATAATCTGATTATGTAGCTACTTTTATTATAACCGCAGCTAATGTGATAATGTATACCATATTATTATGAGATGTTTCAGAGTGTTTTCACTTTTGAAAAAGGGCAGGCAAACTCATAGAAGGAACAACAGGAGAGAAGGAAAGATTGGAACAGATCAGCAAAGTACACCATTGAAAAAGCATGTCAGTCTTGCAGTATAATGTATAATACAATTTATTCTTCTGGGAAGAATGGAGAAAATAGGGGCTGTTCTCTTTGTCATAATTCAGGAAGACACACCATGTGCTTGAAATCAGAAATCACCTGCTTTTGTGTTGAGGACAGCTTTCAAGAGAGTTGGCAATGAAGATTAGCTCATTAGACAGATTGATTATTTCATTTAGACTCACTATACCACTACCCATTCAAGTCCAGTACATCCATTGAGCACCTACAGAGTACTATTCTGGATGGTGTGGAGACAATGGTGAAAAGAAAAAAGCTTTCTGCAAACAACTTATGACATTAATAATTACAACACGATGTAGTGGGGGAAAAGTAAAGTAATAACCATAGTGCATTCTAATAAATAGTATAAAAAGATACATTGACAAGATTCTTTGAAGGTGAAATAGGCATTCCAGGTAGGTGAGAAGCCAGGGGTGTGCAGAACAGAGAGAAAGGGGTTGGGAGAAGGATGTGCAGAGGCATTGGGCATGACGAGTTCATACCCCACATTCTGTACTTCATTCCATAGGGAGCTGAAGTGGGGGGGGGGAGATTAGTCATTATTCAGTTTTGTATTCTGGGCTTTTGGAAAGATGATCATGGAAACAGTGCACAGGATGGATAAGAGCAGCTATCCTTGGACCTGTACGAAAGAAGAAACCCGAAGGTAGCACTGACAATGTACTGGAAAGTCGCACACTGGATCTGAGAAACAGTTTCATCACAGCAAGATATGCAGCAATATATAAATGCCAAACGTACACATCAGGCTTACTACATATAGGGGATGTGACTGAAAAATGTAGTGTGTGTTTAAATTTTAAAAAAATTATTACAGTAAAAGACACATTGCCATTAATCCCTCTCAAATACTCTTGTTTCATTCAAACACACTTATCCCAATGTTCTTGCCAGTATCTGAAGTTCTGGGAGCCCTCTTTTGTGTCTGTAGTCAAGGTCAAGGTGATATGACTTGCCTCAATGTCCTGAATCAATCTGAAACTTTACTTTTTGTGTTCATTTTGAGTTTAAGGAAAAATCAAAAGTTGCACGGTGTCAGATGCAGTGAATAAGGCAGATGAGGACGCACCATAATGTTTTTACAAGCCTGCCTTTCTGTTGGGTGGTACTCAGTGACAGAATTCACTGTCTTTTTTTTTTTTTTTAATCACACCTCAAAGACATTCATGAGAAAGGATTTCTAGAACTGCTTAAGAAAGTGGCAAGAATGATGGGATGAGTGGGCTCAAAGTGAAGGGAAGTATTTTTAGGGAGATTCATGGCAATATGTCTTTTACTGTAATACATTTTTTAAAAAAAATTTAAACATTCATAATAGTTTTCCACCCTTTTACATAAGCTCAAATCAGTTGAGTGTATGAATTGATGGGAAAGTAAGATTCAAGGGAACTATGAAATTTCTAACTTGGATGACTGTTTAGCTGGTTGGCTATGATAACTGATGAACAGCTTGGTTAATGGGTTTGTTTTTGCTTAATTTTGAGGCTACTTCCAGATCATCCAGGTAGAGGTTCCTGGAGATTTCTCAATTAGGGACTTGCAGCAAAGAAAACACTGGCACTGGTGGCAGTCAGAATTTGGAAAACGGATGAATTCCTCAGGGAGAGTGGAGAAAGAAATGCCACCGGAGGATGGGACTCTAGAGAACCGAGCTTCTGGAGGTATAAGGAACAGAACTAGTGAGGAAGAACAAGGAGAGGGCAGAGAAGGCAGAAGAGACAAAGGGCAAAAGGTAAAATTGTAGTTTAGAGATGTGAGCTTTCAGATGGAAAGGTCCAACTATGTCAGAAACTCCTGGGAAATTAA
>RJWT010038797.1:0-12792 GCA_004365215.1 Cuniculus paca | reverse complement strand
CACTCACTGCCCACCTGTGCCCTATTGATGTTCTGCACTGCACCTCTCCCTTCACCTCTAAGCCATCTTTCCAGCCACACCTTTGCTTAGAATGTTCCAGAAGAGCCCCTTGTGAACTAGCCTATGAGAGGTCATGATATCTCCTCCTTAGTATCTCGTGGAACACCTCTGGGGCTTCTCCAGAAACTCCTAATGATCTTCCCTGTCTTCTTGTCTTAGGTGCTGTCACTCATCACCCTCTGGTCCTGTTTCTTGCTGGTCCCACAACTTTGGAGGCATCACCCACTGTCAGAATGTCTACTTAGGAATCCATGACTCTCCCATAATTTAAAATGCTGCCAGGAGGCTGCTTCCAGGTGGTGTCCAAGAATTAACTGGGAGAGTTTCCCTGTTCACCCTGCAGCCCCTGTGCTGTCTAAGACTCCCTCTAGGTCTGCTCCACTCCACAGAGCTGTACCACTCACACCTGGGTTTCTTTGACTGTACCACTTACACCTCAGCCCACTCAGGGCTGATCCATCCTCCTGTGTTCGGTCCATGCTGGGATGCCTTGGGTTAACTTGCTCTTCCTATAAGGGGTCACCACCCCCTTCACTTCTGCTCTTTCTCCTGTGCTGACCATTGTCCTTGCTTCCAGGAAAACCTTCTGGATGAGTGAGCAGGTAAGAGAACCCTGGTGCCTTCTCTATCTTGCTTTGCAGGTCCTTAGAGCTGGCTATTGACCTTCCCTATTTTGTATTTGTATCTGCCTAGGCTTTTACAAGCCCTCCTGACTGGCGGGCTGTCCTGAGTCAACCCTGATGGTTTCTCACAAACAAAGCCTATCCCAAGCAGGGTCTTGGTGCCTGCCCACATAGAATCAGCTACGTGGAATTGGGCATGGCCCTTCAACTTTCCTGGCCACACTTTCATTGTGCACCCAGTTCTACACCACCTGCCCATGATGGGACTCTACTTTTAATGAGATTTCTGAGCCCCATGACCCTTCCTTTGGTTTTTATAGGCTGGGGCATGACTCAGAGACCCTGTGTGCAAGAAATGAAGGTTGGACAACAGGGGGCAGCAGGATGAGCAACTGTTTCCTCCCCAGGGTGCCCAAGCTGCCCCCTGGCCTGCCTCACCCTTCTTCTCATAGCTTCTTCACCAAGATGTCCAGGAGACTACACTCTGCTCCTGAACTCTGCCCACCCGGCTTCCTGCGGGCAGTTTCCCTGTTGGCTTTGCTGTTCCTGCAGCTGGTCTGGGTCAGAGCATTCAGTCAACACAGAACCTCTCCTTTCATGATTAGACTGCATTCATAGTTTTGAGAATATTCATCTTGTCTTTTTAGCAGTAGAACCATTTCCCTTAGGAGCAAAACAACTATGCAAAGTTATAAAATTGTCCCTGAGTCTCTATAGGGGATTGGTTCTAGCACCCCCAGGGTACCAAAATTCAAGGATGCTCAAGTCCTTTGTATACAATGGCATATAGTATTGCGTATAATTTACACAACCCTCCTGTATACTTGAAGTCATCTCGAGATTATTTATAATACCTGGTACAATATAAGTGTTATGTAATAATTGTTATACTGTATTTAAAGGATAACAACAAGGAAGAAAAGTCTGTAATACTCAGTACAGGCACAATTTTCTCCCATCTGCCTTTGGTTGACTCAATGATGTGAATTCATGGGTACTGAAGGGGACTGCATATTTACTTCTATATTTGGCTGTAGAACAGATGAGATTGTTACGCTAGTCTCTTTGCTTGCTGCTTGCCCCAAGGCCCCTACACTGTATTGCAAGCACAGGAAAGTGAGCTGGTAACATTAAGTTGGGTTGCTCCAATGCCCCAGAGATTCCTCACTTCTTCTGGAGTTCGTGTCAGCATGTGATGCATTGTTTTGCTTTACCCTGTTAACTCTCTCACTCAGTCTCTTTCCCCAGATCTCCTGCCTTCAATAACCTCATTATACCTTGATCACCTCAGACACACGCCTGCCTCAGGGCCTTTGCACAGGCTATCCCTTCTGCCACATGTTCCCCTCGCATCCTTGTGACTTACTCTATTGCCTCCTGTGGGTCTGTGTTCAAAAACATCTCTCTGACCCTTCTTGTGAAAATGGCAACCTGACTCCCTAC
Source organism: Cuniculus paca (assembly GCA_004365215.1). Lineage (NCBI taxonomy): Eukaryota > Metazoa > Chordata > Mammalia > Rodentia > Cuniculidae > Cuniculus > Cuniculus paca. The sequence goes on along the minus strand of RJWT010038797.1, from coordinate 10,666 downwards.
CCCAGGGCATTCTCCATCTGGCTTATTGTGCTGTGATCTATTTCTTTATGCCCTGGTACTTAAACCTTTCTAACACACTCTAGAATTTACTTATGTATTCTATTTAGCCATGATTATATGTCTCTCCTTTCACCCCAGAATAAACTCTGCTTTATCTGTTTTGTTCATGGATGACTCTCCACTCCTTACAATAGCATTGGGAACAAAGTAGGTACTCAGTGACTATTTGCTGACTGGTCGGATGTACGCATGTCTAAATGAATGGGTATCCAAGAGTCTACAGGTATTGGAGGTTTGGCAGAAAATGTCGTGTTGTGGGAAGTCTTGGCCACTGAGACCAAGGAGCACATCTTGTTTGGAAATCACAGGAGTTGGCGCCTCCTCCCCTCCTATGACTCTTTCTTGCTTCAAGACTGATTTTCTGAGCACCCTTGGAAATAAAGATTGATAGAAATGCAGAATGATGAGAACAAGACTGTGTTAAGCTGTGATAGGAGATTGATTTTAGAAAATTTCATTTTTATTAGTACATGTTTGTGATGCGTAATGATTGCATTCATTGTGGGTAGTTGCTGTACATACACATATATGTGTATGGGACAAATATTTGTTGTGATATTTGCATCCTAAATACAATTTCAGTGGAAAAAAATTGAAGACACCAACCTACCTTCTCCCCTTCCCAGGTCACACGGTCCAGTCCTGCTTTTAGCTTACTTTGAAAATCTCCTGCATCTTCTTTTCTGAAGTTAGTGGCCAGCAGAGGGCAGCAAAGTTCCACGACGACTCTGGCAAAGGCCATGCAGTGGCAGGGGCCTGAGAAGCTGGGGGCAGTCTACGAACTCTTGTACTCATATGTGGGTTGTGCTGGGCTGGTGCAGCTAGGCTGGTGACTGCAGCCTTCACCTACTAATAATAACAATGGGAGCACCACTACAGCCATCTTCAAAACAAGAGCAGGTGTTTATTGCACACCTACTGTGTGCCAGGCTGCATGCAAGCACTCTAAGTAGATACATGTTGCATATTTTTGCTGCACTGACTCACTGAAGTAAGAGATATTTTCACATTTTACAAAAGAGGCAAGAGGGCTGCTGAGATTAAATGACAGGCAGTGAAGCATGGGGGTGATGGGTATGGGCACAGGGTCAGAGGACCCCTCCTTCCACTACCTGTTTAAACTCCCTAGGCCTTAGTTTTGTCATATGTGAACTATGACACAGTGGAGAATGTTTCTCCTCTGTGAGGATATGCTTGAACCATCTACATCGCAGGTAATTATTAATTTGGCTTTATTTAGGTCCATTATTACTTATCCTCTTTTTAACATTTCTGATTTTTGTTTCTCTATCGCTCCTTTCATGCCTTCTTGGATTACTTGAATATTTAAAAAGCATTCCTTTTAACTTATCTATTGATTTTTGAGTATATGCTATTATTTTTTAGTGGCTACTCCAGAGGTAAAATGTACAAGATCTCATCTTTCCGGGCCTACATAGAGCTAATATTGTATCATGCACATTACCTTCTTCCTTATGTTACAGAGATCATACATAATACATCTGCATACCTTAAAACCCCATTTGATGAGATGATCATTTTTGTTTTTAATAGTCATATATTTTAAAGAATATAAGAGGCTAAATAGTTTTTTTCTATTTATTCAGGTATTTATGATTTCTACTGTCCTCCTTTTATCCCTGGAGTTGCACGTTCCTCTATGGTATCCTTTCTCTTCCTTTTCAAATACCTCAGACCTTTCCAAGAAGGTCAGTAGGTGACAGGTTCTCCTAGTTTTCTTTCATCCGAGAATGTCTTTTTTAATTTTTCTTTTTGTCTTTGCTTCTGAAGGACATTTTTGCTGATGATAGAATTCTGTATTTATGGGGCTACAGCATGTCTCGGGGTTACAGCGCTTACCTAGCACGCACGCGTGAGGTCCTGGCTCCTCATGTCAGAAACAGCAGGTTCCTCCTGGAGTTTTAATATCATTGGTGCTGCTCAGCCCCGTACTCAGACTTGCCTTTAGGGCAAAGCTAAGAGAGAGAACAGAAGGATATGGGACTCGCCTGCCATATTTTCTGGCCTACAAGGGCCCTTTTCTCTGGTTCCTCTTGGTGCAAAGGTGGATTTTCCATGAGAGTTTTAGCTGCCCTTGCCGATGCTTCAGAAGCCCACAGCTGGGAGCTCACCCTCAGCTCAAGGCTGCAGAGCAAAGAGGAAACAAAGGCCTGAGTCGCATTTCCAAGCCTTGTCTTCTCACTATTGACTTGCCTGCATTTGTTTACTTTTCAGGATCCTCAAAGAGTTGTTTTGAAATTTTTTTTTTTTTTTAGTATTGGGAATCAAACTCAGGACCTTGCGTTTGCCAGGTAGGCACTGTGCTGCTGAGCTATATTCTCTGCTTGAATTTTATCTACAGTTTTTAGTTGTAATTGGTGGGAGACAGGGACTGTGATAGGCTTACTCTATGAAGTCAATGTGTGTGTGTGTATGTGTGTGTGTGTGTCTGTGCGCATTGTGTGTGCAGAAACGCACACTCACTGAGGATTGAACTTGGGGCTTCTCATATGCAGATAATGTGCTGACCACTGAATTCTACTCCCAACCCCTCAACTTCATTTTAGCTGGACCATTCTGGCTGCTTTTTTGAGGGCTAACTGGAGGACAAGAGGAGAAGCAGAAGCCAGTTAGGAGGCTACTACAATGATCCAGTCAAGAGTGATGGCAGTCTGGGCCTCTGGTGAAGGTGGTGAGACATGGTTGTGTTCTGAATATTATTTGAAGGCTGAGGTGACAAGGCTTACTGATGGATTAAATTTGGGAGTATTGGAGAAAGGGAGGGGTTAAAGGGGTTTTTGGTTTAAGCAGCTTAGTGGAGTTGCCATCAATGTGGGTCCCCCTAGACACTACCTGGAGATGTCAATTAGCAAATTGTATATGCTGGCCTGGAGCTAATGTGGGTCTGGGCTGGGGATAGAAGCATGTAAGTGGCATTTTGAGCAATGGGACTGGCCACGAGGTCACCTCTGGGGAGGGTGGAGAGGGAAGAGAAAGAGCCTGATGGCTGGAGTCTGGGGCTCAGGGTAGGTGATTTGCTGTCTGTCTCAAGAGCTGGAAGAAAGTCCATGCACACTGGAGGTGTCAGTTTAGGTCCAGTTGGGAGGAGGACAGCACCATACAGTGACTTGAACAGGGAATGCTTAATGCAGTAATATTAGGGGTTGACACTTAATATAGTAACATGGGGACTGTTCGTGGTAAGAAAACTCTAAAAAATATAGCAATGGCAGGTGTAAGGACCAGCTATTCCCCCTAGTGCTGTGCTGGAAGACCTGAGGGAAAGTCAAGCTGGGAGCCAAATCTCAAGGGAAAGAGCACAGCCCCTCCCATCAGATGCCAACAACAGAACTCACTGGAAATCATTTGCCCAGAGTGACCAGAAACCAACCTTGTTGGGTGCTGGGGGAGGATTTTTACAAAGAAATGTCTGGCAGCCCGTGGCTTTGAAATTGTCAAGAGGGATGCTGGTGGTGGCCAGATGCTACACAAGCCCTGTCTGATTCTGGAATCTGGCCCTGGAGAAACCAAAAGGGGCTTGCTGAGGGACCCCCTCCCTCTCATTGATTATCATTAAAAACTCTAGACAAAATTCAAGGGTATCTGCTTGAGGGTTTGGAAAATCAGGCAGATCAATTTCTCTCCAATGCCTGCTGAAATGCCTGCTGACAAAGCTTACCATTGTGCCAGCTGGCAAAAGAAGCAATTTTAGGGGACCAGATCCATTTTCACAAAGAAGGCAGCTGAGGGTGAGTTTGGGGCTGAGGCAGTGAACTGATTGCTGGCACGGGGTAGATGCAGGTCTGGCCAAGAGAGGGAGAGGCACCAAGGCCATATGGTGCAGCCTTGGTGTTGCGACCCCGACAGGGGCGCGTGGCATTGCGTGTGGGAATGAACTGGGAATCAGGAGCCCCCAGGACAGCAGGGCAGATGGCAGCTGCACCTAGGACCATGTGGGCTTAGAGCTGTGCACAGGGCGCCTCTTCCTCCTAGGGGCGCTGCCTGGAGTCAGGACTAAGTGGAAGACGTGAGAATAAAAGATAGTTGCCTGCTCTCTGAGAAGCCAGCCCTGGGGAGGCTGCAGCACACCAGATGACTGTGTGCCCTCATGGACCTTGTGTCCACATGGCTGATTCTGACCTGGCTTGGCGGATCCCCGCTTGGACTATATCTCGCCCTCTAGTATGATCATACTCAACTCTAGGAGCCTTCTATAACCTCTAGGTTTTTGCACGTGTTATGGTCTCTACTTGACGCACCTCTTCCTTCTTAGTATGGCTGATTCATCATTTTTTACACCTCTGCTAAGATAGTACATCATTCAGGAAGCTTTTAATGATGCGCTTAGTCTGTGTTGGGCCTCTCTATGCACTGAGGCATCAGTTTGACTCTTAACTATTTTACACATGGAACACTAATTGCTGTGTACCTGTCTGCCTTTCAGACTGGACTGGAAGCCCTTTGAGGGCAGGGATTGAGTCACGTTCCCAGCTGCATGCCCAACAGGTATTATGCACTTACTGGGTATTTATTGAGTGACTGAGTAAAAGACAACAGGCTGGAAGAGGGGTGCACAGATGGGGTGGCAGAGGGTGGGAGTGTGTGGGCAGAGCATGTAAGGCTTCCATGCCGTGTTAAAGAGTTTGGGCCACTTCTGGAAGGCAATGGGGAGTTAGTGAGGGCTATAAGCAGGGGAAGCCATGATTAATTCTCCATGTGAGAAAGAGCTCTCTGCCTGTGCTGGGACAAATGAGTTGGACGGGGACAGAAAGTTCAGGAGATCCCTCCAGTGGTCTCTCAGGGCCGGGCTTAGGGTGGGACTTGGGAATAGGTGGCAGGGTTCACGCTGGTCAGGAGAGGGCACTCTGAGGCGTAAGGTGATGCCTGGAGAACAGCAGGCCCTTCGGTACCTGTTTTCAGAGCCTTCACTCCACGTCTCCCTGCCTTGCAGAACTGTGAGCCCCTTGCTGGAAAGACCTCTGCCCTCGCTTGGCAGGTCCTCAGTAGGGTGAGACAGTAGCCTCCCCATCCCCAGGGCAGTTTGGAAGGAGAGGCCACAGTCTTTGGCAGGTTAGCTTGGCAAGTTTATTGAAAACCCAGGAACACAAAAAGCAATACAAACAGGCATCCACCCACCCCAAGCCTCCCTGGAAACAGCGGACTCAAACCCTGCTGTGGCAACAGGGCAGAGGAATGGAGCGTGAGCAGCCGCCTCTTCACCCGCCTTGGGATGTGCTGTCGGAGAAGGGAAACCGACAACACAGGAAGTGAGACGGCCACATGCAAGGCCTGGGAGAAGAACCGCCGAGGGGCACCTAGGGATCCCTGAGCCTCCGAGGACTGTGGGTCCTTCAGGGCCAGGGAGAGAAGGAAAGAATCGTCTCCTGCCAGGGAAGGAAAGAGAAAGGAGCTAGAGGCCGTGGGCCCAGGATGTGTCTGCAGTGCATTCTCCCCATTACTCCAAAACCAAGGTGGCTGTGGTGTCAGAACACGTGCTTTGGCTTGGAATGGTTCCTTTTGTCCCCAGGTGTGCTGCTTTCTGTGGCTGCACTGGCTCTGCTTGTCTAGAGGCTGTGGCCAGAGGTGAGCAGCGGTGCCACTGAAGGACATTGAGAGTCAGGGTGAAGCCAGTCTGACTGTAGTCAGAACATCCACAGCGTGAGGAATCCTCCAAGAGGGCCTGGCCCAGGCACAGCAGCGCCTGGGGAGAGTGTCAGAGAGCATCCTGGCAGGAGGGCTGGCTAGAGACCTTTCAGGTCCAAAGTCCGCACACCTCAGGGGACAGAAGCAGGGGACATTTGGCGGGCTCTTCTCTGGGCAGTGGCCGTCTGGGACTTGGCTATCAGTGCCTGGTCCGGCGGGAGGTGGTGGTGGATGAGAAGCGGACACTGGAGCTGCGGCTGCCCAGGCCACCGCTGCAGCTGCTGAAGCCGCCCTCGGTAGGCAGTGGGCAGGGGACACTGGGAACGCAGGCCTCATCCACAATCACGGAGCTGCCCCGGATCCCACCTAGGCTCAAGTTGCCGGAAGTCAGGACCCCTCCGGTGCTGTGGATGCCGCTGCTGCCACCCAAGAAGGTGACGCCACGGGAAAGGGTGGAACTGGAGAGCAAAGGCTCAGGCCCGCACACCACGCCTCCCCGGGAGCTGCTCACAGCTGCAGAGAAGAGACCATCAGGGAGTCAGTGCCCACTTTTCTTTCTCCTATGTGTGTGGCCCAAAGACTACGACTACACTAAAATCAAACACCCAGATTACACTGGAGGAGTTCAGCTGATTCCCCTGATGTATGTATATGCATACATCATTGACTGTCATTTATCTGTGGTCCCAGTGGGTTGGATTATGGGAGGCAGATGGTGGGTGGATTGTGCAGGCTGCTGTGGCAGTAGCCACCAGAAAGCCATGTGACTTTAATTTTCCATTATGCTGTGCCTTTTGTTTCCCCTGGACCAGCACCCGAGAAACCCTTCCAGTATGAACCCCTTGTTAGTTTTCTCCTGACCCACTGGTGGCTCCACTGTGCTGACCTCTGTACACGCTGAATAGAATCCAACTAACCCTTGCTTAGATGAGCTCCTGTCTGTGTGGTGCACACTCTTTTCTGTCCTCTCCTCTCACTGGAGTCCTTCTTGCCACTCATGATCTCTGCTTGATTTTGACCTCCTGCAGAAGGCCACTGCTTGCTGACCCTCTCCCTGCTGGGGGCCTCTCCTCTGAGCATGAGTAGTTGTGACCATCTGGCTCACCCACGTTAGTACTCAGTTCCTCCATGCATGTGGGCACATTTGTGTTTTGCGGGCCAGGGATCTGAGTTTAGGTTCTGGCTAGTTCTGCGACTTCCAGCACATCCTGTCTTTTCTCTGAATGAATCAAGCCAATGTACCAATGCTTGCCCCTCCCCCCAGGGGCCCTTCTAGGATTACGGTGGCAGTGACTAAACTCACCTTCTCAAGAAGATTGAAATCTTAGAGAGCAAGGGCTGAATTTGCTCCACCCTGCAGTGCCCAGTACAATGTCCTGCACGCTTTGGACACAACCAGTACTTTGAAAATCTGCTGGAGGGGTGCATCTGTTTAACCTTGACTCATCACTGCCATCAGGGGGTGAGAGACCTCCTTGGCACAGCCTTTTCATTTTTTCTAAGATGCTGGGATGGTTCCCTTGAAAGATGGGGCTACTTAGAGCAAAAAGGTTGATTCTCTCCTAGGCCCCTCTCTTACCGTGAAGGTTCTGGGACTCCTTTGCAATGGGGAGCTCTTGGACCTCAGGGAGCACATGCTCCCAGTCCAGGGGACAGATGCTGCCTACATCCCTGATCACTATCTCAGAAACCCCAGTGTGAGTTTATAGGAAAATTGAAGAACAGAGAAATGTAAAGAGGAAAAGACTTAAGTTACTCACATATGTTTACTGGTCCAACACCTTCGCAGATCCTGGAGGGAGAAAGAAACGAATTGGTTCTTGGGTATTGTCCTTCCTCCAACCTGCTTGCTTAAAAAAGCCTTTCTTATTTGAATGGACCAGTGGACTAGCAGTTCTCAGCCCTGGCTGTACACATATCTGGGGAGCTTTGAAAAATGACACATTCTTAGAGCCCACACGCAAATTATGAATTAAAATACTTGAGGGCTGCCAGATGTAATCCCAGCTGCCTAGAAAGCTGAGACAGGAGAACTACAAGTTTAAGGCCAGCCCGGGCAATTTAGCAAGACCCTGTTTTATAATAAAATTTTAAAAGGAACTGAGGTTTTAGCTGAGTGGTAGAGAACTTGTATAGCATGGGATCCACAAAAAATTTGAGGAAGTGTATTGTTACTGTTATTGTTTTTAATGAATTAACTAAGCTAGCAAAACTCCCTATGAACTGGTATAGCTTGCCTTTGAGAACACAGATCTGGAATGGCCTTCTAAACCCCTGACAAAGACAACTGACTAGAAACTGATTTTGTAGAAAACGTATCACTATCTGCACAGACTGCTCATTTGAGCGGTTCTTCACCTGGACCTCTCTTCTTCCTCTTAAGTGGTTAATCTTTCTAGATGACCGTGTCTGACCTCATTCCCTCCTGCTGCACCAGGGGTCTCACCTGATCTCCTCGCCCTCCAGCAGCCGCCTGTAGGTGGCGATCTCAATATCCAGGCCCAGTTTGGCATTCATGAGCTCCTGGTACTCCCGTAGCTGCCGCGCCATGTCCTGCTTGGCCTGCTGCAGGGCACCCTCCAGGTCTGCCAGCTTGCACTTGGCGTCGTTGAGGGCCGCCTCTCCCTGCTGCTCAGCCTCAGCCACTGCAGCTTCCAGCTTGGCCCGCTGCAGAAAGGGGTAGTTTGCAGGTGGGCTTTGGCTCCATCCCAGGGATCATGGAGGTATAAGGGGGTAGGGTGCATAGGGAGGCATTGGTTTAGAGACATTGCCCAGCATTGATGGGATGTAGCACTGTCCTGAGCCAGGTATGGAGCTTCTGGTGGCTGCTCAGTTCCCACCCCCACTGACTTTGCTCTTACTATTTTCTGCTACTCTGAGACTCGTGGGGTCCAGAGAGTTACTGTTCTTTTTCCCTTCCCTCACCCTCTTGGCAGCCGTAGGCTTTTCCTTCTACGTAGGAGGCTTTCCTTCTGTTTCATATTTTCTTCCTCCAGGAAGACTTCCTGGATGAATCCTCTATTTCTCTGTTTCTGGGTCTTGGTGGGTCTCTTACCTCTTCAGACCGAGGCTCCCCAAAGATATGGGCCCTGCCTGTCTTTCCTCTGTGACTTTATATTATTTGTTTATTTATTTTTTTCCTACCTGAGTCTTGGCATGCTCGATCTCTGCCTTCAGCCTCTGGATCAGTCGAGTCAGCTCATTGATTTCATCTCGTGTGTTTCGTAAGTTGTCACAGTGCTGGCCAGCAGTCACCCGCATCTCTTCATACTAGGGAGAAGGAAGTGTTTTGAGGACTCAAAAGCAGATCAAGACTATAGCTAGCTCCACAGAACTGAAGTCTCAGACTCCCTCTGGGCCCACCCTGCTGTGTATGAGTCCTCCCCTCACCAGGTCTTCCTGCTCCCTTTCTCCCGCCTCTTTGTGCCCACCTTGGTCTGGTACCAGGCTTCAGCTTCAGCTCGGCTGCGCCTGGCCACCTCCTCGTACTGTGCCTTGACCTCAGCAATGATCCCATCCAGGTTCAGGTCTCGGCTGTTGTCCATCTTCACAATGACTGATGTCTCTGAGATGTGTGACTGCAGCAACCGGATTTCCTATGTTGGAGGAACAACAAGACAGATGGGCTGAGTCCCCTCTGTGTCTGGGACTCTGCCACAAGGCCTCCATGTGGTGGTGTCAGGCAGAAAGTATTACTTATTGCTTTAGGACAAAGCGAGACCCTCTGTTTGGAAAAAGCCAGGTTTGAGGACTATTTCAGTTAGAATCTTTGCTGCAAGCTTAGAGATGCCCTCCTCCCATGCTAGGTGGATGTTAAGACCAGGGGGCCCTAGGAACTTGGTAGGGGGAATAAGAGCCATGCTAAGGGTTAAATTTTTTCTCTGGCTTCTCCAAAAATGGTTGTGCTGGTTATGGTTCATTGAGAGCAGATTATATTTTAAAAAATGGCAGTCTAGGAATTTCTATATCCCAAGTCCTTCATAGAACTTGGAGGCTGGAGTTGGCTGATAGGCAAGCACTCAGTCTCTTCTCTTAGAGCTAGAAACTTAGCTCAGGTTGGGTCTACTCCTGACCAAGCAGATCGATCACCTATGAAGCAAAGGATAGCTAGTTGGTTTGGCAAGTTAGATCAAACATGATTTTTCTTATACTTCCTGGTAAGTCAGTTTTCTAGACTTATTTGGCCAGCAGGTAGGAAATGCCGTTTGTAAACATCAGTCATTAGATTGGTCAATGAGGATTTGGATCACAGATGCAAGGGATCATTCATAGGCCTTAACCAGGCTCTGAGAGGCTGGCCTCCTTCACATTCCCCACTTGCAGATATATCAACATGGAGAATAAAGATGCTTGATACCGGAGTCGAAAATGTGTTAGCCCAGACTAAGTCCTCATGGGGTTGAGGCCCAGAATCGATCTCCTTGGATGGCTTCAAGAAGAGACCTCACCTCGAAGTACAGAGCTTTCAGGAAGTCAATTTCCTGAGTTAGGGTATCCACATTGGCTTCCAGATCAGATTTATTCAAGAAAGCTGAATCTACATCCTGCATAAAAGAGAGAAGGATAAAATACTCAGTACCTATGCTCCATTTACCCTTCCCACCCAGCCAGGGTCTGCAGATGAGTGGGAAGATCTTCCTCTCCCACGGGGCCAACTCTTGCAGCTTTTGGGGTGGGTGGAAGCGAAGTGTAGTTTCTATTGCTCTTCTTAGCACAATGTGAAAATACCCACTGGCTGCTGGATATTTTTAAATGTTTATTTAAAGGTAAGAAAAGCTGGATAACTCATGACACTTCATTAAAAGCTCCTCTTTTCAGATCTCTGCTCTCATATCACCCAATCCTAAATAATCTGAGACCAAATCAGAACACTGAAGGGAATCCGATGTCATCTTCAAAGTTGCGCTGTCTTTGTGTGAGTAGTCTTAGATTTCACAGTTTCTGAGGGGATGGTCTGCAGACA